>BQNB010110902.1:1256-22462 GCA_026074375.1 Tanacetum coccineum
AGCTAAAATCTGCTTCATCATAATGTGTTGGACTTCTTCTGGATCGAACATCATCCCATAATCTCCTTTCTTTCGCAGCTTCAAACTCAAGGTACTCGCTCATCGTCATGTTGTCAATGTCAGGCTCCATTTCCATATTTCTTGAAAATCAAACAAGAGATAATAGTAGATTATGCTATTACAAGGAAACAAATACTGAAATAAAATATATACAAAACTCAAATTTAAAACCTAATTAGCTCCCCGGTAGCGGAGCCAAAAACTTGATGCGTATTTTGCTTTAAATATATTTTTACTAAGTTTTACATTTATAAAACTCGTTTCACCTTACAAACGCACTAACGGGCAGAGAACCCAATTGTGAGTAGTGTAGTTTTGTTAAATCCGAGGTCGTCCCAAGAGCTAAAGGGCGGTTACAAATCTGAGTTTAAATTGGTTGTCACGTTTAAAAGCTGTTTAGAATAATTGATTTGTAAGAGAATGAAAACTTTAAAGATATGAACTAAGTATGATTGAAGAGAAGGAGATGCAGTCCTAATTACTTCTTAATTATCTTAATGATTCAATGATTATACTAATTGGGAAAGTCAGGGTCGAATGGTCATCAAATCCTTACTTATCTCGCGAAATCCCAGTACTACAGGTCATAGCAACCGAGACTTTGTCCCACTGGTCATGGTTAGCGAGTATCACATTTAGCATTCTTATGGTCAAAGTATTACCAAATAGATACCAAGAATTAACAAGAAACAAATGAATCATAATGATAATTAATAAGAAAAGCTTAGCCGAAAACTGAATTCATACAATCAATATCAATGTCAATTAATGAAAGTAATGAAAACATAATAATCGAACCAAACTAGTATGTTGTTGATGATCGGGATCGGCTTCTCTCTTCTAGGATGGCTGGTGATTGCTGGAAAAGACTTGGGGTGATGTTCCAGTTGTTCCCCTTGATGGGGGGAAGAAAGGATGCCAAATGAGGCTGAATTTAGCCTCTATTTATAGGTTTCTGGGGGTTTACGGCGTAACCGATTCGTAGGTTTACGCCGTAACCTTGCTGATGTAGACTCTCCAAAATATAGGCAAAATGGACTTTACGGTGTAACCAAATGGAAGGTTTACGGCGTAACATAAGTGTTTATGGCGTAACTGAAGTGGTTATGGCGTAATGTAAGTGGTTATGGCGTAACGTATAGTTTATGGCGTAACATAAGTGGTTATGGCATAAAATTGAGCTTATGGCGTAATATATTTGTGAGGTTACACCGTAAACTCTTCCAAAATTTTAGTAATTGCATTCTTGTGGCTCGTCAGTTGTGATCCGGATCTAACCCAAAACACGAAAGTTGTAGATATCACTTTCTTCTATTCAAGGCCACTTGAATCAACTTTAAAGGAGTTAGTATAAAGAAGTTATGGTCAAAATACTATAGCATATTTCCCGAGATATCTCAGGAGCATTTCTTCTTCGGCTTCGTTTCTTCACATAGTTCTTTTACGAGCCTTTCATAGTAACTCCAAATCATAAGTGGATAGCTTCATATATATTATTCTTTTTAGATGCATCTATTAATCACGTCACTAAACTCCAATGCCTTGTTTATCTTGATATTATAGTCTAATTCTCATGTTTCTTGCAAAATGCTTGTGTTTTTTCCTGAAAACAACAAAATAAGTGATTAAGTATCATATTTAGGTATTTATAAGATATTTGCAAGCATTTTCATGGGGATTTTGACACTAAAAAGTATGTAAATATTTGATGTTATCAGATACCATGAATTGCTCGGGATAATTAACTTTCGCCATGTTTGAGGTTTTACAAAAACCTTAGTTTGGTTATAGTTGCGTTTTTATTTTTATAAAAACGAGAATTCTCTATAACCTTGGCTCTAATTACCAATCTGTAACACCCCGTCAGCGGCGAAAACACGAGATGCGGCGATATAGTTACATCGCACAAGATACAAGATCATACCTTCAAATTTACAAAAGATGTAGTTTTATAATAGTCACAAGTTTACATTTTTGAATTTAAAATATACAAGACTCAAGTTAACACCCCACATGTGTACTTCTTAAATATCCATTTCCCCCGATTTACCTTAGTTCGCAACACACCTGAAAATGATACTCGAAAAGGTCAACAATAATGTTGGTGAGCTCGTAGGTTTAAAGGAAAACCCAGTCGATGTGCTAATATTTCGAACAGTTGGACAATTGTGCAATATGACAGTGAATATATGCAAAAACACTCAAAACCCCATGACTTAGCATCCCCGCTAATCATGTACCATGACCTAGCATCCCCGCTAGTCATCACACCATCATATACCAATGCTCTTGGAGTCGCAACTCCGAGGTCATATGCACATAAAGGCCTACCAGCTGGAGCATTTACTTAGGGCAGACCCTTCACAAACATAGCAAATCCATGCTATTCACATACCTTGCCATGCACCTCGATGCATGCAAGCACAATCATACCACATAATATTCACATAGCAATCATAATCATATAAATTGTCCCAAAAACAAAACCATGTTTCGCACAGTTCAGAAAATCAGTTCAAAACACATTTGAGTATCATTTTCCCCAACGAAAAAGATTTAAAAAGCGGTGCTACGAGAACTCACCTCGACAGATGATAATAACCGCACAGATAATCTCTACACAACGCATAAATAATCTCTACAACTCACAACGGTACCCGACCACGACCTAACATTAATTTCACCTTATTAACATTTTGTACAAAATTGACTTATTGTATAAGCGTTCGGCTTTACTCATACAAATTTTTGACTCTCAGTACACAACCCTTATCCTCATTACAAAACCCTTATTCTCATTTCAAATCCCTTATCCTCATTACAAAACCTTTATTTTCATTTCAAAAACCCTTATTCTCATTACAAAACCCTTATTCTCATTTCAAAACCCTTATCCTTATTTCAAAACCCTTATTCTCATTACAAACGTTTTGGTATCATGGTTGTGTGGTAATTAAGTAAAACAACTGCTTAATAAGCCAAAGCTTATTTGCACGATTTAAGCTTAGATCTAGGTTGAATAAGCCATGAAAAAATGCTTATTCAACTAGTGGAAATAAGCTGAGAATCAAGTAGCTTCAATAAGCTACTTGAATAAGCACTTGTTTTAAAAATAAGAAAAAGTAGACAAGAAAGACACCCCGATAAGAAAAAAGAGAACCAACAACACAAACCTTTAATCAAAATCCATCTTTCATTAACCTTAATAAGCTTATACAATAAATTCTAAATAAGCTACTACAAAATACCCAATAAGCTGAAAAACTAAAATAAGCTAAAACTATTGAGAGAAAAAGGTGAAAAAATCTAAAACTAATAAATCCTAGTTTGGGGGAGCGGGTTGCCTTATATAGGAATCCAAGGGTGAAAAATGAAAAATCTCATCGCCTCTTAATAATTGAGCCAACCATTGGTCTCCCCTTGTACACGTCGAAAATGCCAGCGAATAAAAGCTTTGATCCACCAATCCATATGTAACACCCTAATAATTCACATAGTAGCGGAAGCTTAATTGGGGGTATTACTTCATGTATCAACAGTCATAATCATAAAGTACGACTCAAAAGAGACGTTTTGGAAAATTTGGTTATCAATCAATAACATATCAGAGTTTTACAAAAGGAGGTCCCAAAAATACATTTAAAGCATAAAAGGTTAATGATACACAAGTTTGACGTCTTCAAGTTCCATGCACTTCCGTGCCTTAGATTTGATTTAATTACCTGAGATAAACATGCCAAAAGGTTCATACAAAGGTTGGTGTAATTCACAGGTTTGCAACATAATGGTTGAATACAAAGTTTATGTATAGGTAATAATTGCAACGAATACAATTATTATAGAAAACAATATTATTGCTCTAAGCTCATGACACTAACACGTTAACATGGAAGTCATATCAATGACATTTAAGGAACGAATGTCCTTCTTGAAAGGCAATTTGCCAAATTACCCATTATTCTCAAATATAGTGCGCTTGGTTACCTCACTGGTAAACACAAACTGGATTCATCAACCCCGATAGATCAATCCATAATATTCGCGTTCACACACAAGTGATTAATGATTCATGATATAAATGATATATGCAATGGAGGTAACTTAGGCAATAATATATCAGGATAACATACAGTTGGAAAATACTTGTATTCATGGTTTAAAGCATGTATCTCCTCACGAGGGTTGGAAAAAACATATAAAGGTGGGACTATGAACTCACCTTAACAGGGAAATCTGATTGACGTCAAAAGTGACTCAAATGGAAATAAACGGCTTCGTCACGCAACCTTTAGGTAATCTATGTCAAGTTCTATAGTTATAAATTTCAAAACTTTATTTCATAAAGTTTAACGTAAATATTAATTTGGTTTATTAACTTGTGAAAATATCATATCACTGTTCGAGCTATCATAATCCAAAGGTCATGTAGTAAATGTTTGAGGAGCTAGGACACTTTAAATCGTAAATCCAGCAACTCGTCAAAACGTCTACCCAAATGAAAGCCCCTCACATGAAATTGCCTAGTAACGTGATACGTTATAGTTTAAATGTTAAGATTTTATCTTTTTAAGTTTTCTTCCAAAAGCTTGTAGTTGATAGATTATGTCAAAATATATAAACATAATTATTTTTATAATGTTTCGATCGAATGAATGAATCGATAAATGTGGAGGGTTTTAATAAAATCGAGTCTTAAAATGTTTAAATATATTTGTATTATTAAATATAAAAATATTACATTTTATACCCTCAAGAATTTGAAAATGACAATATATACCTTTGGTATATATTAATTTACAATTTAAACCCTTTATATATAATTTTAAAACATTTAACCCTTAACTTAGAAAGTATGGCAAAACAGGTCCTTGTGTTTTTAAGTTTAGGATAATTACATTTTTGGCCTGAAAGTTTAAAAGTTTCAGACGTTACAATATATACCCCTAAAGGACAATTCGATTTGCATTTTTAGTCCAAATTTCATATACTTCGTGTTTTTAATTTCGAATTCAATTTGCCTAGCATAAAGCTTATCATAATAAGCTAAAATAAGTTGGTTTTATAAGCTTAAAGCTTATGAAATGAGCTTATTAGCTCGAAAACTCAAAAAGGGTGTGTTTGGTTTTGAAACTAGGACCCGATAGGTTAGAGCTTTTAGGGTTTGTTTCAATGTTTAAAAAAGTGATATTATAGCTTATTAAAGTAGCTTTTAGGACTAGCTTATGGCTTTTAGCTTATTAGGGTTTTTAGGGTTTTTAGAGGTGTGTTTGGTTTAGGAAAACCAAACGTGTAGGTTTAGGGTTTAAGGTTTATTCCTTGTGATCATGAAAAGATACATAGAGCTTATTAAGGATAAACTTAAGCTAGCGTATTTTAGGGTTCGCATAGATTAGGTTTAAGAGTTTCCTAAAAAGTGTTTAGCTTGTACAATATGTCCTTAATCAAGTTATAGATGATCTAAAACTTATCAGTGTTTATAGAACAAGCTGTAGGACTTACAAGAGCTCGAAAATCGGTCTAAATATTTCATATAACCTAAAAACTTTGGAGATGAATCTAAGAACTCCTCTTTTTTACTTAGCTTGGCTTCATAAATAGCTTAAAAGATCTTTTCCATTCTCTTCTAGGGCTTGGCTCGTGTGGAAATAATTTTGAGTAGTATTTAGCTTAATGGTAAGTTTATGGAAGCATGCATGTATGTGGCTATATATAGGGTTCAAAACTTAGAGTGGTGGCCAAGTTGTGAAGGGGTGGTGGCTAAGGTTTATGTGACAACCATTGACTTGAGCAGGTTGGTCAAACCGTAGTGTTGACCTAAATGTATCTGGTTGTAATGTTATGTTTACGTGATTTGATGTGTTTTGTGTTGTTTATATGTGTTTTGGGTATTGGTAATCAATCTATTGAGTGTGATCATCTCAATGAGATTGGAATGGTGATGAAGTTGGTTGAGTTCATTTCGTTCACTTTTGGTGACAAGGAAATGATTATTGAGATTTTAACGTTTTGTGTTAAATGTGTAAGTATTATTACGTATACGTATTTTTGTGTTAGTAATTTAAGATAAGTTTAGGTTCTAGAGGTTAAGCTAAGAGAAATGAGTTATTTGAGGGAGAAATTTCATTTTAATCACTTATAGTGATAATAGAATTGGTTGGGTATTTTAAGAGAATTGGTTTGGTTAATATGTGGATCTCTAGGTGATGGATTTTAAAAAGAGTTATTTACTATCTTCTAGTGTGGTCATTTGTGAAGAAATGAGTTTGTTAAAAATATGAGAGTGTTTTGGAGACTTTTATTTTTAGAAAGTGAATTTTAGAAATGAAAAGTTATTTTTAGAAAGTAGTTTCAAGCAAAATGGTTTAAACATAATTAGCTTAGGGTTTATAAAACTTAAGGTATAAGATAATTATATTTATTTAATAAAGAAAATAAAAAAAATATTTTTTTTGGATGATAGTAAAATACGAAAATTTAAGGAAAAAGAAAAGAAGAGAAAAAGGAAACCTAGTTGGTATCAAATTCTAATTAAGGCATTATCTAGTAATTCTTGTAGGCTATAAATATAAAACCCAATCCCTCACCTCCCCCTCACTTTTTTGTTCGACCGGTTGAGAGAAAGAAAAAGAGAGAAGAAAATTTTAGGGATTTTTCCAAAGTAAGTTTTCTAGTTATGTTTAATCCTAGTTATAATCTTTAAATTTAGTTGTTAAGTTATTAATTCTTGTTACATTAAAATAGTTAACACATGCATAATTAATATGATGGAGTAGGGTTCATGTAAAAATCTATAAATTTAGGTTTTTAATCTTTAAATCGTTTTTATAATATCATAATGAGGTTATATCATGTGCAATTAGGGTTTTAGGGATTGTAAATTCGGAGTTAAATTTGTTGGCAGTTTTGAAGGGTTCAACTGCAAGGGTCCATAAACTTGATCATACGGAAAGCTTTTAATGATTTAAAAAGCCTAAAATTATCTACAGAGTGTCTCTTCTAACCCTATAGGTTTTATGAATTAAAAGTAAGTGCGGAAGGTATTTAAATAATACGAAAACAAGATTCGTGTCAAGGCTGAGTTTTTTTAGTGTCAGATTTAGGTCAAGTTATGTGAGAAGTAAAAACCCTATTAAATTATGAATTGGTCTTACCATCTTTACAGAGTAGTTAAGTATTATGTGTCTACTAAAGATCCCCCAAAGGAAATTAATTAATTTGAAGTCTAAGTATGATTTTTAAGCCTAAACGTTTTAGTGCGTATTCAGACTCGAATTGGGATTGTTTTGAAGTTTGATTTTCTTAGAAGTACTTGTGTATGTAATTGGCTTTTGGGAGTCGACAAGGTAGTATTATACTCATTATTGAATCAATAGGTGATTTTTGGTTTGAATTATGGAGGTCAGTAACTTGAGGTTTTTGATGCGAATAGTCACGTCAAAATTCTGCGTTTGGTAAAAATTGTGATGTACTAGTGAAACCGCGCGCCCTTAATGAAGTGTGTTTTAGGTTGGGTATGGTTGTCAAGGTGTGGGGCTTAATAAGAATCTTAGAAATCATATATAATGTTATTTGTACATAAAGCTTTCGCATCTTTAGTAGCGTGTTGTACACGAGGTATTTTGTTGCTTAGATTTGTGCTAGTTATTTGTGAAGCCTTGTTGGAAGTTTTTGAGAGCTAAGCAAAGGTGAGTTTCATAGTCCCACTTTTAAATGTTTTTACATTGGGATGGAAATGATGCAAAGATGTTTTGAATGTGTTAAATCGCTGCGATTATTTGGTTTTACTTGAGGCATGAACGTTTATGTGGTTATCATATGTAGTATGCTTAATGTTGTTATGATTTCTGTGTGGTTCCGGTTAGAGGGTAGTGCTTCTACCTATTCCATATCTAATTGGTGGATGAAATATGATCCATTTCTGTGTCGGTTCCAGTTGAGGGTTAGTTAGTTGTTTTCTCCTAATCCAAATCTAATTGGAGGATTGAAATAATCCGGTTAGAGGGTAGTGCCTCTACCTATTCCAAATCTAATTGGAGGATTGAAATAAGATCTCATATCTGTGTGAGTCCGGTTGGAGGGTAGTGACCCTACTCATTCCAAATCTAATGGAGGGTGAAATAATTACTCCTTCTGTGTAGGTTCCGATCGGAGGGTAATGGATTTACCCAGGTTGTTATGTGGATCATGGGCACGTTCGTTCCCGTTCATGATGATTGTGAATTGTTTGAGGAGTTTTATGTGATAACTAGACTTAAATTGTTCTGCCATATGATAATGTTATGTTTTAATCGTAGCAAAATGATTTAATTAAAGGATGTATTTGGTGTCCTAAACTATGACTCTCACCTAACCATTGTGTTGACGTATTATAGCATTCTTTTTCAGTGTGAGCATCATGAGGTTAGGAGAAGTTGCTAGAGAGAGACTGCTAGGGTTGCATGGGAGTTCGCTCCTAAAATTGTTATATTTTTTGCATGAATTGTTTGAATTATGTTTTGCATGTCATTTATTGACGAGCCATCTTTCTCATTAATAAAGACGCCATTAGGTTGTGGGTATTGTTATGACACTTTATGTCTTTGCTTTACTTTAATTTTCATTTTAGTATTCTCTATATAGACACCATGTGTTGTGATGATATCTATTCTTGTTTACGCCCCGTGTTTCCGCCTTGGTGGGGTGTGACAGATTAGTATCAGAGCCTTATGGGTTATAGAGAACTAGGTGGTTGAGCCTAGACTATAGCTTAAGGGTCCCTCATATAGTTGCATTTTCAGGCATAAGTGTTTGTGTTCGTATATAACCATATGTTTCGCTACCTAAAGGCTTTTTTAAAATTCTTGCTATTTTAATTACTACTTATATTAATATTGAAAGATATACTTTTTTTCATTATGGGCGATTATATAATATATACCCCTTTGTTATTGTTTTAGTCATGTCTTCCCCTACCCCTAGGAGATATCATTGGGAGATTGTTTACCTCATTGGACCCGCAGAGTTGGGTGACTTTTGAGAGAGAAAAGTCAAACCTAAGCGAGGCCCAACGTAAGTTTATTTCGTTTTCTACCTCGTGCTTTGCTATAATCGAGGATTGCTTTATATTTTAGGTCCAATGTGACTTCTGTTTCGTTTCGGTCGATTGGGATTTATGGTTCGTTAGATGGTTTATCATGTTTGAGTTATATTTGTGATTATTTATTAAGTGTTATGTGGTAGATGTGTTGTTATCATTGAGGTGGTGTGTCTTGGAAAGTAAGTACAGTGTGTGAAAAAAAGGTGCTGCAATTTCTAATTATGGTCGCGAACATAATTATAAAAGGGCAACACACAGTGGACTTGGTGACTTTGATTGCATTGATCATTGTTGCTTGTATGTATATATGTAAGGGATGTAAGTCTGGTAGTTGTGTTGAATGGCAGTGTAGATCGTGATGTGAGACCTAGTTGAGGAATGGTTGTTGTGGTTAGAGGAATTCCTCTCTTACCTTTTTGAGCGATTATATAGGAATTGGGTTTCGTAGATGGTAAGGTTCTCCCTTTCATCTATAGTTTGCGGATTACATCGGTACCTTATTGGTTTGTCGTCGTGATTCTGAAATTGGTTCGTTAGGCTGTTGTTCCGGTTGAGGATATCCAACGCTTATGTTGGTTATTCTAGGGTTTATCATAGAATGGTTTTCTATGTTCTCCGTTCGGCGTTTTGATTGGTTCCCTTGTCTAAGGTGGCGATACTTTTTGGTTTGGTTCTATGACCATTGGTATGGATGAGTTCTTATGGTTTGTTTGGTTTGCAAGAGTTAATCCTTAGGGTATTTTGGGAGTCTATTTTGCTATCATGATGTCTTTTGTTGCGAGTCATAAATTCCTTTTCAAAGTAATTTTGTTGTAGTCGATACCATATTGTTTAGGTGTTAAAAACTTCTTTTAAAAAAAATAAACTATATAAATAAAATGCAACACATTTTTTTTAAATCATCTTTTGGTTCTTTTTATGAAATCAATAATAAAAATAGTTTTGAAATTTATTTAAATACAAGTAGAGTCTAAGAGATTATTTAGAGGAGTTTGTGATTTTCCTTGTTCAACTATTTCCCTAAGAATCGCAGCTTGTTCTTGAGTGTGCCTAAGGTAGTAAAAGTGAGCTGTCCTATTGTTCAACAATTTAGGGGCTATTGGTTCCACATCAATCTTAAGAATTTATAGAGCAATGGTGTTATTGGTGACAACATTATCAGCTAAATCTTTTCCCTTAAGTTTCCTTAATTCATTCTTAAGAGTAGTAATGACCAAAACTTTTTCCTGAAGACTTGCATTTAAATCAGAGATTTCCACAGACTTTTGATTGACATGATTAACTAAAGCATCACATTGTTCTTTTGATCGAATACGTGTTGGTTTGATTGAGTCATAAAGTTGCTTATAGGTCTGTTTCAAATGTTCATTCTCAGCAATAAGCTTTGACACCCTATGATCCAATTCAATATTTATTGTTTCAATCTCTTCCATGTCCTTTTTGACCTTATCCTCATTCATATTTCCACTTAAAGATTTAATTCTCTCTTTTAACTTCTTTATGACCGTGTCTTTCTCTTGGGACTGAGCTTTCAATTCATTTAATTCAAAATATTGATCAAAATTTAGAGCACTTTGATTTAAAACAGAATTGTCCCTTTGAAAAATTTCCTGATTAAGCTGAGTATCGACTTCTAAAGAGATGCAATGTTTTTCAAGAGTTGTATAACTTTTGAACAGTTTATCATAAGTCTCTTTTTCAATGAAATCCTTTTTGTTGAAAAGCTCAGTCTCAAGTTTGAGACACTTTTGACATTCATGCATATTCACAGAAGCATTATCCATGATAGAATTCATAATTATGTTCACAATATCTTTCTTGATGCTTGTTCTAGAGTCATTCGTTTTCATTTTAAAAATGATTACATTTTAACTTGCAAAAACATTTTTAAGTCTAAACGATATTGGTACTCAGCTTTTGTTCCATTTGATTGAAAGACTTTTATGGACTTCACAGAAAGTTCTTTCTATTAAAATTGATTAAATGTATTGAATATGTCCTTTAGTGCTTTTACAAATGGAATTATTTCATCCCTAAAACAAGCTTTTGTATGTTCACCCCCCCCCCTACGAGACCTCAGTGATGGTTGTGGCCTTGGTTCTTTCTTTGACAACCACGTTAAAACCAGCAAGTTGGTGTTTAAGTTTCTTCAAACTCGTATTTACCATGCTGACTTTAGGAAGTTCTTTCAGAACCTCAACTTTGGTGGGTCTACAAGAAAGACTAGGATCTAAAGAATTCATAGAATTATGAGACCAAAAGGCTTGTTCACCAGATAATTTAGTTTGTGGAACAAATTATTTTTCAAAATCTTGAGAAAGTTGGTTGAGAATAGTATAATCAACTGGTGTGGTATTAACTTTCTTTTCTAAAGCCATTGGATCCTGTTGTTTTAAAATCATTTTTGAACGACTCTCTTTAGCAAGCATTAGGTTCTCTTCGGAGTCAAGAATCACAATAGCACTAGTGTTCTTAATGACATTACTATCATAAAGCTTTGGTTCCAACTGCTGAGCTTTCTTCAGATAGAAAGGATTTTGAAAACCTAGAGCTTGTTTAATGGTATGGACATAGAAAAACTATGGGTTTGTTAACATATGAACAGTTTATGCTAATTGATCTCTTTTATAAACAATATTATCCAGATGTTTGATCTTCTTTTCAAAAGCAATTTCTCTATCAATTTTTCTAGATTCTTCTTTCTTAAAATCATTTTTGAGAAGAGTAACTGTTTGCATTAAAGATTCCTTTTCTTTTAAATGTTCAGAAAGAGTTTGTTTAAGACGATCAATCTCGATAGATTGTTCATGTTGCGTGGCTTGGACCAACGAGTGTGAAAAGAGATGGAGAGTGGTTCATATTGGTTAGACAAGGTTCGGATCTCCATTTGGAGAGATGTAAGGACCTTGGCTATTGAAGAGGCGTATATGACAAAGTATTCTATCCATCCTGGAGTGGATACGATGTTGAGTGGTTTTAGGTTAACTAATCGATGGTTGAGTATCAAGGGTCTGCAGGATTGTTGCTACAACCTGAGTTACCCGAGTATAAGTGGGGAAGGATAACTAAGGATATTGTTGTCAAGTTACCAAGTGGGAGTACTGGATACGATGCGATTCGGGTGTAGTCAATGGACTGACTAAGTCACCCCATTTCTAGCTATGCTTAGGACGTGTATGGTGGATGTTAGAGGTAGTTGGGATACTTATCTTTTCGTGAGATGAGTTTTTCCTAAGGTGGGGATTATCATTCGAGTATGGATGTGCTTTATTTGAAACATGGTATGGAAAGGAATGTAGGTTACCGTTTTATGGGCCGTAACTGGAGGGAGTGAGTTGAATGGATCGAATTTGATACAAGAAATAACCAACAAGATAGTGGTAATACAGGAAAGGCTTGAGGCAGCTAAATTGTCGAAAGAGTTAGCTTGGTAGTAGTGGGAAACTTTTGAAATAATGCTGGTAGGTTATGGGTGGTTGAAGGTCTCACCTTGGTGAGGTGTAGTACGTTTGGGAAAAAGAGACAAGTTAGAACCGAGTTATGTAGGACTATTTGAGATCCTTGGATGGATTGGGCCTATAGTTTGGTTGAGAATTATGTCTTATGAGTTGAGTATCGGAAATTGGATTGGGAGGTGCTGAAAGTTTGAGTAAACCTGAATTTGGGTGGATTCTTTAGATACATTGAGCTTTGTAACATCTTATATCTTAATTACAAGACAGTATTTGTTTGATGAGTTGCGAGGTTAAGATATAAAACACGTTGTTACAACAACTAAAGGGTTTTGATGAGTTTTTTCGATGACGAGCGAGGTTCATGTAGTGGGATGCTTCTTTTCGTTTGGGATTGATGTGTTGCTAATTGCACCCTTGTGAAGGTAAGCAAAGTCATAGCAGTTGGATTCGGATTATGGAAGTTAGTCAAGATTAAGGTTGACAAGACTCTTTGTTTTGTCGAGGAACTAAGGGTTGAGAAGGACTCTTTGTTTGTCAAGGAACAATGATGTTGTGGACGAGAGGTCATGAGTAAGAAGGTCTAGTATGATAGCATTAGTCTGAAAGTTCGTTGGGATTCTAAGACGGGGTCTGAGCTTATTAGGGAAACGCAAGGAATTCAATAAGGTCTAAGTGTCCTTAGTTGTTTGTCGATAGTGTTAATGCCTCGAGTAGTTAAATCTCAAGACGAGATTTTCTTAAGGTGGGGGTACTGTGACAACCATGACTTGAGCAGGTTGGTCAAACCGTAGTGTTGACCTAAATGTATCTGTTGCAATGTATGGTTATGTGTTTATACGTGTTTATATGTGTTTGTGTGGGATATGTGAGATTGTATAAACAATCATTGAGAGTGAATCGTATCATTGGGATTGGATTTGTGTTGATTTTGTGATGTTCATTTCGTTACATTTTGTGTGGACAAGGAAATGATTCGGTGATTGAAATACGGTTTCGCGTTAATTGTGTAAGTAATTATAGTATACTTTTTTGTGTTAGTAATTTAAAAAATAAGTTAGGTTTTAGAGGTTAAGTTAAGAGGAAATGAGTTATTTGATGGAGAGAATTTCAATTTATCACTTATAGTGCAATGAAATGATGGGGTATTTATGACGGAATTGTTTTGGTTAATATTGTGGCATGTCTAGGTGATAGGATTTTATAATGGGAAGTGTGTCATTTGTGAAAGAAAATAAGTGTTTACCGTTAAAAAATATGAGAGTTTTTGGAAGACCTTTTTATTTTTAGAAAGTGAATTGTGAATTGAAAAGTATTTGTGGAAAGTTAATTATTTTTAAAAGTCTATTAAATGGGTGTTTAAGCAAAAAAGGTATGTGCAAACAAGCTAGGTTTATATAAAACACTTAAGGTAAAGGCAAAAATAATTAAGTATTAATCAATTAAATAAATAAAATATTTTTTTATAGATGAATAGTAAAAACGAATTTAATGTGACAGGGAAAGAAGAAAAAAAGAGTTTTTTAAAAGGAAACAAACTCTTATTTGACTATCTATCTATAATTAATTGGGGGCCTATAAATACAAAATAAATCTCATAACCCTCCTCCCCTATTGCTCGACCGATCCAGAGAGAAAAAAAAAGAGAAGAAATTTTTTAGGGTTTAAGGTATTTTCTAATTCTTTGTTTAATTAATTTCTTAGTTTGTATTTTATAATTTCTTGTATTAAAGCAGATGGATTGGTTTAATCATGTATAATAAATTAGGGTTTTAATTTTCTTGAGTTTATCTAGTTTAATGATGATTGTTTTGATCATTGGTTCCAATTAGTTTCAGATGTAATCTTGCGTTAGGTCTAGGATCGCCGAATTAGGGGTTTAATTAATGGATAAAATTAGGTAGTTTGTAACGGTCATAACTCAATCATAAATTATCAAATAAACAATTTACAACAAATTGGAGATAACCTCAGAGAGTATACTTTCCAGCAAAGTTGGTCTCGTGAGTTTTTATGGTCGGGAAGTGGGTTAAAAGCACTTTACAAAATCAGTGTGTAAAACTGTAATGAATTTTAGTATTAAGTTTGATTTTTCTAAAAATACTTAGACATCTAGTTAGAGGCTCTAAATCACGTGGAAGTTAGTTTATATACTTTTTGTGACTCCTGAATTTTTTCTAAGTAGGTCATGAAGTTTAAGTGGGTTATCTAACGTCATACTTTTAGGGGGTCAGATTTTGGCCGAATTCTGGACACTTTGGATTAATGAATTTCTAAAGGGTATTTGTAAAAAGGTAATTACTTTGGGAGAGCTATTAGAGGTTCATAAGACATATATGTAGCATGGTGAATTTTGGTTAAGGAATTATGGATGATGTTTAAAGTGGTGCGTATAGGGCGCGTAAGTGAGTATAAATTTTACTTAATCAGAAAATTTAAAGTGTAGTTAGTATTGTAAGTCATATATTGGCATATATAATATTTGGAAAATGCGTGAATCAAGTATAGAACTATTGGTAGATAGCTTCTTAGATAACCATCATAGTTGAGGTTTACATCATATTGCGTTGAATTCCTAATTGATGGTTTAGCTTATTGTGTTGCTTTCTTTGTTGAGATTATGCGTGGACAGTGTTTGTGAAGCTTATTGTTGAACAATTGTTTCATCGGGAGCTAAGGCATAGGTAAGTTTCATAAGCCCCTTTTCTTATGTTTTCTTGGGGTGAAAATGATGCTATGAGTTTAAATGTTTTAGTTACTGTGATAATGTGTTTTAAATGAGGCATGGGCTATACGTGACTATTGTATGTTATGTGCTACTTGCTAATATGATATGGATTGTTGTGCTTGAGCGTGACCATCTCAAGGCATTGATGGATTGTTAGTAGTGAGCGTGACTGTCTCATTACATTGGATTGTTAGTAGTGAGCATGACCATCTCATTACTGTGGATTATGGATAGTGAGCATGATTGTCTCATTTATAATTATATTTTTGTAATGTTTGATTTTATTTCTTCGTGAGGATTTGAGCAGTGAACGTCTCAATGGTGGATTGGATGTGATTGCCATTTAGCTTGTATGATAGTATGTTGTATGTCTGCTATGTTATGTTTTATTTATCACAGTTAAATTGGATATTTAATGGTTTTGTTTTTCCGTGTCTTAATACCTTATGACTCTCACCACCTTGGGTTTTGACGGTTATTAAGCATCATTTTTAGGTGAGCTTAATGGTTCATTTAAGATAGACGGCTAGCAGCTAGAAGATGACGTAGGATGCTAAGGAGTTATTTATGCTTTCTGTTTTGAATAATTACGTTTGCATGAATTGTTTGGATTATGTTTTGCATGTCATTTATTGACGAGACCTCTTTCTCATTAATATAGACACCATTAGGTTTTTGGTATTGTTATGACAATTTGTGTCTTTGCTTTACTTTAGTATTCATTTTAGTATTCTCTATATAGACACCATGTGTTGTGATGATATCCATTCTTGTTTACGCCTCGCGTTTCCGCCTTGGTGGGGTGTGATAGTTCACATGAATCTAAAACGTTATCTTTACTTTTTAGATCAACATTTTGTCTTTCTTTCAAAACTTTAACTTGTTCTTTATATTTTTCAAACTCAGCAGATAAAGTATCATTGACACTTTTATTGTCCAGATTAATCTTGGTGCAATTAATTACTTGGCTTTTCAGTTGTTCTATCACATATAATATATGTGTATCTTGTTGTGCAGATGAGTTAGAATTCTGAACAACTGCCTATTGTGATTCTATCACATACTAAGAATAAGGAATGATATTGCTATCACTGGTTATTTCAGTCTCTGAATGGTTCACAACATTCGAATATTCAGAACAAGGCATCATCTACACACCTTGATTAATCATATTGTTATCCACATTATCAAGATTATGTACCTCAGCGAGAGCATCTGAACCATAATGAGATAAATTCGCCATAAGAGCAACTTTGGCAGTGTTGAGTTCATCACACTCAGAGTCATGTGCATCTAAATCATTGGCTTGATAAGTAGCATTGTGAGTAATGATAGTCTGTGTGGCTTGACCTTCTACAGTTCCTGGATTTGCCAAAAATGCTAGTTCTTCCTCTTGTAGAATTTGACCATTTGCTTGAGCTTGTACCAGCAACACTTTATCCTTAAACCATGAATCATCCTGTTTCCTTTTAGGTTTAGTGCACTGTTTGGACATGTGTCCTTCCCTTTTGTAGTTGTAACAAATAACAGTCCTTTGTTTCCCAGAATTGCTTCCACTTGCTCCTAGAGTGTAGGTCCTAGTGGTACCCGTAGCAAAAGAAATTTGTCTCTCATGTACTGGTTGTAAATTCACTCTTCCATCATTAATGATAGTGTGTTGCCTAGGGTTTGACAAATTCCTCAGCTGGTTGTTGGTAGTAGGATATCGAGATGTGACAACAGCTGATAGGAATGACATCATATGGTTAATGGCATCAATGGGATCGTCACCTTGCTTGAATACTAGAACAGTTAGACCTGAGTCTAGTTAGGGAAATTCAGGTTGTTGTTGTTGTTGTTGTTGTTGTTGTTGGTTAACTGTGGGAACATATTCCATTTGAGGGATGGATGATGGTGGAGAATAAACGTTATGGTGAACTGATGATTGATAATCATTAGATGGATACGTGATTGAAAGAGGTGTTGATGATTGATTGTTTGAGTATTGTTGAGACTGATAGGTTGTTCACATACTGTGGAGTACTGATTATAGTGAAACTTGTGGTTGAAATGAGGAGTTTTGATATGAGGTTCTGATGAGTTTAATAGAGATGGGTCATTCTGATGGGTTGCAACAAAGCAAGGGATCGGAATTACGTTTATGCTTTAAACGAAATTCATTGGATGAAATCGTGTTGTCCCAAGAAGCATGAAGTGATCAATAATTTGTTGTGTGCATGTCCGAACCGTTAGACATCTGTCAATAAAATTTGCTCCACTCAGGAGGAAGGGTATTTAAAAACTTGGTGTTACTTGAATTGTTCCATGTTTCACATTGTAGATGTGCATGTATTGAGTAGCAGTGAATATCTCAAGTAGAAGAAATCATGAGTGTTTCTCCCTTATTATAAGCAAAACTTATTCAAATTCATTATATAGTTTACACCTCTTCCTGTTTCGTGCTATGAAAAGTTCTTTGCTATTGAGAGTTTTAATCTTTCCTAATGTTCCTTTGGCAATTTTCGGATGATTACTAACGGAGTGCAATAGGAACCTCTGTGGTAATCCGTGTGAGAATGATATTTGTTGCATTGACATCATAATCACTGATTCGTCAATAAGCAATAAAATAAAATAACACAAATGCAATCTCAACCAAAGCCCTTAACCAAGGCAAAGGTCAAATCTACACAAAGGAGATTAATATCTTTAAGAATCAATGATAAAAAGATTCCGGAGAGATATTACGGGTTCGTTATGTACCAACGATGGCTGCAATTGATAAGTACTTCCTGGTTTGCATCGCTGAAATGATAGATGGGAATATTTAGATATGATGGAAAAACACTGAATATAATTAAAAACTAAAATTAATTAAAATTTAAAAACCTAATTTATCTACGGGAAACTGATAAGGAAAATGGGGATCTTAAAAAACTACAGGGTAGGGACGGAAACAAAATTTAGTGATAGGGAAATCCTAAATAAAAATTAATTTACACGAAAAATACGGGGACAGAATAGGGTTAATCGGAAACCTAAATACTATAACATTAGAAATAAAATGCTAAATTAAATTAAAAATCATAATTTAATTCTAATTAACTTAATTTGAAAAATAAAGAAAACTAGAACTAAAACGGAGGTCGTTTGAATGTAAAACGAAAAGAAACGGTTTTACAAATCGTACTCGGTAAAACGGGTCTTGAAGACTGAAATTTAAGAAAAATTAAACCTATACTAAATGTTATATTTTTCCTAGACACTAAATGACAAAAGAAAATTTTATAAAAAAGAAAAATATTTTTTTATTAATTTTTGAATTTTTTATGATTTTTCTAAGATTTAATTAATTAACAAAAATAAACTTTTTCTAAAAATTAACACTAAAATTTTTCTTTTATTTTTCAAAAATACTAGATTTAAAATGAAAATTAATGCAAAAAGAATTTTAATTTTTCAACTATTTTTCTATTTTTTATGATTTTTATAAGAAAAAGTAATAACTAAAATCTATTTTAATTGCTAGAAAATACAACTTTAATAAGAAAAATATAGAAAAATGGTTTTTATAAACTACAAAGGTGCAGAAAAATTATGGAACAAAAAGCCCCAATTTCTATTGGCTAATTGAACCCTAATTTGCTTAATTAAAATTATAAACCCTATTTAATAAAACTAAAAACAAAAATATTAACTTTTTTTATTTAATTAAGAAAGACAGGGTAAAAAGTGAAAGAAATGAAAATATAGGGTAGGCGGGGTAACTAGGGAAATTTTACACTATAGTAGAAACGGGTAACCCTAAACTTTAAGAAAAGTACCAAATAGACCCTACGCTATCAGCTTAATTTGGCTTATTAAAAAGTGCTTTTCAGCTAAAACTCAAAACTAAAAAGTTGTAAAACAGCTTATTCCTAACAACTTTAACAAAGACACTTTGGACTTTTGACAAAAGAATAAGCTGTTTAATAAGCAACTAGTTTCCTGTCACAGAAAGTAAGGCTTTAGAGAGCTTTTTAGATTCTAGCTTATATTGAGCTTATTTCTAGGTGAAACTTAAAAACAGAAGAAGCTAATTGTGGCTTAAGATGTGTACTAAATGAATTTAAGCTAAAATTAACCTGTTCTTAACAAATTTAGAAAGAAAATGAGGATGAAAAAGTGCAAGGTCTAATGAAACAGTTTGGAGCTTTTTTTTTATAACCTAAACAGCTTATGTTTAAGTTCTAGATGCTGAAATTTTGGAATTAAGCTAAACTAACTAACTATAGTCCACCTAGGTATAAGGATTTCTAAAACTTTTAACAAGGAATTGAAAAACTCAAAGTTTAAAATGGCAAAATATATGCTGATGTGAAGTGCACTTGCTGATGCAATTGGTTGCTGGTGCACTTGGCTATGAACTCAAATACAGGCTCAGTTTTTAGAACTAATACATCACCAAATGAATCTAAATGAGCACAACACAACCTTAAACTCTAAAATGCTCTTTAAGTCCTAAAGCCTAAAAACTCTTATGATTGAAAAATGCCCTGGTGCTAGAAAAGAGTTTTAACTCCAAAACTTTTAAATTCTAAAACCTAACTCCTAAAAACTGTTTAAAAACTTGTATTATGCCCTAACTCAGCTGTTAGGACAGAATTGACAAGCTATATTTGACTTTTTGAGTCAAATATAGCTTAATCCAAACACACCTTTAAGAGAAAGCTGTCAAATTAAATTGCACCTAAAGTCTTTTAAACACTAAAACTTATAAAGCTTTTTATCTACTTATACTAAAATTAACCTAATAAAGCTATTTAAGCAGTAAAATTAGTAGCTTATTAGGAAAAATAAGCTACTTACTCTACTAGGGTTTAACTACTATTATGACAGAATATAAAAGGAACTTAAAAACTTATTTTCAAACTAAAAATGGTGATTAAGGTGGCTTAATAAACCCCACACACTCAGCCAAAGTTGGCTGAGTGGTTACAACCCATTACAACACCCATTTGACCCATTTTAAAGTCTAAACCAAACACCCCCTTAATTTCTAAATTCGGGTTTTTAGCCCTTTTTAATGAAGTAAAGGCTGAGAGAATCACTTATAAGTGAGGTTTAATAACTTTTAACACATTTTTAAATGATTTAAACAGAATTAAATAACTTAAATTATACTTGAAATTTCGATAAATGCAATAACAAGAGAACTCAAATTTTTTTATTAAAACTTCCAAGAAATACAACTCAAAACGTTTTAAACTGAATACAATAACTTTAAAGCAAACTTGATTAACATTAAACTAAGAAAGTAAAAAAAACAGGGATTGTTCTACTCGGCTTGTTCTCTTTTCTTTTATACAAGTCTCTCTTGGTCTTGGGATGTGTTTGCTGTGAGAGTACAAAGCAATCCTAGCCCTTGCTTGCAAGTGTGTTACTTCTGGCTCAATCTCACCATTGAAGGGGTCTTCGGGTTGTGTGATTTTGCCAGGGGAAGGGTTATAGGGGTATTGGGTTGTGGGAAATGGTGAGGGGTGAGCTGTGAGTGTACTAGGGAGGTGGTTTGGGAGTGAAAACAGTGGGAGAGGTGGTATAAGGTTTTGGCGCCAAGGGGGTAAGTACCGTTGTGGTTGCAGGGTTTTAAAAGAGAAGTATGGGGAAGAGGCAAGAGTGCCCCTTCAACTTTCATTCTCTTTCATTTCATTTAAGCCGAAAAATTTAGTTATAAACTAGGTTTGGAAAGTGACATGTATGGTCCCTCTGGTTTTATAACAAAAGAATAAAGAAAGGTTAGGGTAATTGCAATAATGGTCCCTGCGTTTTATAACTAAAAGAATAAAAGGGGTTTGGTAAATTGCAAAACCAGCCCTTGTGTTTGTATTTTTTCATTTTTTTCTTTATAAAACAACTTTTAAAATTGGCAATT
>BQNB010110903.1:0-22462 GCA_026074375.1 Tanacetum coccineum
GTCATTATGATATCAAAAGATTACAAATTGATCGATCGGTGGTAGAAAGAAATTGTGTTTGGTTACGTGATTATTGAGTCTTGAATTGAAACTACACGGGATTTTACAATTCTTGACAAAACCGGGAAAACAAGTGTTTGTTTCACGGGATTTTACAAGTCAAAGAAATAACCGTATAATTTAAAATTGAGTTTGTTAAGTTTAAACGTAATTTATTTTCACTGGTTCGGTCCTCTCGTTCGGTCCTCTAGTTCGGTCCTCTAGTTCGGTCCTCTCGTTCGGTCCTCTAGTTCGGTCCTCTCGTTCGGTCCTTTCGTTCGGTCCTCTCGTTCGGTTCTAACTAGTGAAAACACTCGTTCGGTTCTAACTAGTGACCGCTCGTTCGGTTCTAACTAGTGAAAACACTCGTTCGGTTCTAACTAGAGAACACTCGTTCGGTTCTAACTAATGAAGCTTGTTCGGTCCAACCTATGCAACTGCTCGTTCGGTTGTCTCGTTCGGTCCTCTTGTTCGATTCTCTAGTTCGGTTCTAACTAGTACGAAACCCAAATTTTCAAAACTCAAAAAAACACGATTTTTAATGGTTTTTAGCAAAAATTCTTGTACAACTAGTATTACTAACCCTATAGGAACAATAAAAATGAAAACTTTAAGGTTTTTAAGCCAAAAAATTTGAATCACTAATTTGCTCTTTGTAAAGGTTTTGAACACAAATCAAACACAAAAACTAAACACACCACTCCATGGCTCTTGATACCAATTGAAGAATACTAGTAATCTTAAGATCAAACCAAGAACAAGAGTGAGATGTGGGTTGGGATGTTAGAGAAAACTTAGATGGAAAATGGATGAATGTATTAATGAAAGTGTGGAAAAAATGGAACAACCAACCCTCTCCAAGACTAGGAGAGGGGTATAAATACTACAATAGAGGCCGGCCATGGGCTGAGTTGGGCCTCCCATGGGCCTTGGGCCGGACTAGATTACTAATCTAATCATTATACTAACTACGAGCTAAGACCTGTTACAACTTGGAAGTGACCGACACTTTTCGTGTTTCCAACAATAGGGCCCAAGGCACCATAATCCGGAATTATAATGTCAAGATCAAGGCAATATTATCCATAATAATATTGTCAAGTGGGAATGTTTCGCCCCCATCGTATGCCTCGGGTCAAAGGTCTAACCAACCATACTCGATATAAGTCGTTCAATACAAAATTAGTAATTATATAGTCTCAGGTCTGACCATACGATTATTAGATTACCTTGTTTTACAATTCACCTAAGACTGTCTTAGAGTAAAAAAACAAATTCAAGTGATCTCATACTTGGATGGCAAATTACTTAATTTTTGGGGTATTAAAATTTTGATAAAATTAAATGTATCGAAATTATGTATAAGGAAGCATGCATACATCCTTATAATACTAACATTTTTAAAACATTTTCATTTTTAAATTTCTATTCGTGATTTATAAAATTAGGGTTACCACATTTAGTTTACAATATTTCCAAATATAAGTAATGAAATTACTACGAATAAGGTTAAATCCCCATGGAAAATAATCAAACCCTGGTAATGATTACGACATACTTTTAATATTGTTAAAACGTAGACGTAAAAATACTTATTCTTGCGTTGTTCCGTCGTGGGATCCCTTTCGGAACCAACGTTGCAAGAAATAAAAAGTTTACATATATATTGCAACACGATCTAGCAAAGTGTACATATTAATATATACAATAACCATAATGATCGAGTGATTTTAGTCCATATTAATTTCCGAAAATAATTTTTGCTTATATAATAAAAGGCCACATTTATAAATAAGCAAAACCAATTCAAACAATTAATCATACTAAAACATGTAGACATTTAATGCACATAAAACACAACCAATATACGCAATCAAACACCAAAATAAGACCCTCAACATGTTGTCGGAATCATCCTAGAACACATGGTACACATACATCGATTACTCGATTGTAAAGGTCACTATACTTGATGAAACACCCCCAATTTTGGATAGCAGCGGAAGGCAACCTAGGGTGCTACTTCATAGCACAAAGTACAATTTATAGAAAATGACCTTTAAATGAGACATTTTGAAAAGTTACACATTTGCTTTATACATCAGAGTTTAAAAAAAGAGGTCCCAACAGTTATTAATTACAAAAATGTTTTTTAAGAAAAAGTTATCGAATGGTAAAATATGCAAAGTCTTCAAAAATATCCGTGCGACTCCCATCCTAGAAATTTATACCTTATGGACCTGAGATAAAACATGTTAAAAATGGTCGACAATAATGTTGAGTGAAATTCATAGGTTTTAGAAATAAAATAGTGGACCGCAAGATTTCAGTTATAAAAGACTAATGAAACACATTCATAAGTCAAAAACAGTTATTATTATCCTAAGCTCATGACACTGAACTTTAACGTTTGAAAATCCTACCTAGATTTGTGCCCCAAGATTAGATGTTCTGCCAAACACCCAAATAATAACTCAAATGTTAAATGCGTCCGTTTGACGTAGTACTCTTATTGTATATTCGGACGGGGATTGTCAGTCCCAATAGATCTATTCACAGCATTCACGTTTACTTTACTAAAGCAATTAACGGCTTATGATACAGGGGACTTAATTGGCAGTAGTGGTACTTAGGCAATTATATATCAGGCATAGTATATAGTTTTAGTACTTGCGTCCAAACGTAAAACTAGCATGTATCTCCCCTATAGAGTTTATAAAACATTTATTAAGAAAATTGGGTTATGAATGCACCTTCACAAGTAAAGCGTTAGTGCAAGAACGAGCACAACGAGTATCTCTAAAAGCAACCCTCGAACGTAGACGTCACTAGACGCGCCATTATGAACTCATATATTGTTAGTGCAAATATTACGATATTTAATCTATACGATCTCTTTATGTTTTGGTGATGACAAACATGTAACTTGTAATACATAACGTAAAGTATGCAAGTTACTCGTAATCACAAATCATCAATGCATACATGCATCAACAACACTCGATGTCTCAAGTCTGCATCAACACCAACATTTGTTTGCACCCGACGTAGATCACATAAGTATGTACAAACAAATTAAACTTGTAGGATGATCAAAGAAAAATATTTTTTTCTTAACCATTACATTTCTACAAAAGTATTTTTCATAAAAATAAATAAACACAAAATACTTTTTTATAAAAGAAATGTTTTATTTAAATATAAAATTTGAAATCTGGTTTTCCCCCTAAAATAGAAGCTTCTATACCAGATACAACCTTCTCCACAAAAAGACAAAAAATAAAGTGTAGTCTAGTGGCGGCCCCCTACCGGCGGCCCCCTAATATATCTGGGACCGCCGTCTCCTGCCAGGCTGTTTTTCAGCTCCTATAAATAGTGGGTCACCTCCAACTATTTTCATAACCCTTTTGCACGATTTTCTTTCAGTTCTTTCTCTCTCTAGATCTCACTAAATCTCTCTAAATCTTTGATCATTCAACTTGGTTAATCTTGTTTAAATGTGATCAAATCTTCTATCCTTTCCTCCTTTCCTCAAGTGCAAGAGAAGAACTTCGGTCATCTTCAAGATCCGAAGTTATGTAGTCTAGTTAGTCCATTTGTAACATTTGTTACATATAGATCGAGTCCATGTCTTCCAATCTTTAGTAGTGTGTAGATCCAAATGATGTATATATTTGGATGGGTTGATTGTGGGTTGGTTAGTATTTTAGGCCTTAAAATACATTGGTGAAGTGGTAGATTGGTTCTAGCTAAGATTAGGACTCGACATCTAGCTTAGTGTCGGAAAATAATGTAAGCGACGCGGTTTATGTGTTTAGGCCATAAAACACAAGGTTTGTTATGTTGGGCCATAAAACATAACGGGTTTGGTTGTACCCGAAGAAGGACTCGACATCTAGCTTAGTGTCGGAAAATAATGTAAGCATTGGTATAAGGTTTTCTCCGCCGAAAGGGAGCTTGTTGATTAGTGAAGTAACTCTCGAGTTGGATACTCGAGGAGTGGAGTAGGGCGAAGAGGAGCTTCGTGACCGAACCACTATAAATCATCGTGTCGGTTTGCATTTTCTTTTACCTTTCTCTTTACTTATGTCTTTACATTTATCGCTTTACTATTACACTTGCATTGTGCTTATGATTGTGTGAATTGTTGTCTATGTTGTGTTAGTCATGGTTGTGTAGCTCTTTGTAGTAAACATTGTGAGTGTGGATATATTGGTAGAATATGCACTAGTTATTGTAAATTCATTATTGACACTTCTCATATTGCGTCAAACTTGATTGGTGATTTGATACAAATGATCTAGTCCGAAAACCTCTTCTGGAGGCGGTCCCTTTAAATAGGGCGGCCCCCTGATGTACTAGGCGGCCCCCATATATTTATGGGACCGCCGGTAGAGAGTGATTTAATAATTGATACAAAAGATTTAAAGTTTTTAAAAGGAAACGTATTCACCCCCCTCTACGGTTTCCACATATATGCAATTCACGTGCGACTTGGTCATCTATGTACATAAATTAGGTATACACATCTTCGATAACAATAGTTAGCTAACATGTAAATATGGCCTTAAACACATAGTGTTTGGCTAGCTTTACTACTAAGAACACACATTGATTTAATCAACCTGGCATGTAAGTTTTGGCTAGGTTCTAGTACACTAAACACCTGCTTTTCACCTATTATAAGCGTGTATAATGCACTTGATTCATGACAACTACTAACACTTTATACCTCCACTTCATTCAGAACATATTTCATAATGCTTGTTAAAAACTAATTCTGACCTGTGTTACAAATTACCCATTCTGACATAATTTCAGCAAGAAGCGGGTTCTGAGACTATTGTTTTATGAAAGTACACACTTTTACCTTTCAAACGACGTATGGCACACTTAAATCAGAGCTACGATTTATCCGGTATGAATTTTTTAAAATCTGGTTTCTGCACTTTTTCACAATCTGACCTTGCTGCACTAATTTGCAATTTACACTAACTTAACTTCTAATTCAGTCAAAACTTTCTTTATAACAATTGAAGTAGACTCAGAGGGATACAATTTTTATTTAGGCCTCAAGTCAATCTGATAAACGGTTTGTTCTCTACGACCCTTCAAAGTTAACTGATTTTCTACGACACTTGTCCTAAATTTAAACATCACCAAAACGACCCTTAACTAAACATAAGTTATTCTAGTCTTTACAAAGCTTATATTTCAGTTTATTAAACATGTTGGGATCATTTTTCAACTGGTTTATAAGCAAATTTCATCAAATTAAGCGTTAAATAAACTTGTACCAAACACCCCTTAAATTAACATAAATTTTCATAACTTCTAATCATTACATAAATTCTTTACCTAATAATGTTTTAGAAAGTTTTTAATGTATATAGAGCTTATATAAGTGTTACTATCATTTTCGCTAAGGATTTTATAGCTCAAACGGACCCGAAAACGCCCGAAAACCCGTTTTTAAAACTCAATCAGCTCACTTTTAACTTTGAAAATTTCTATATTTGGTCCGTCTTTGATAGAGCGTATCTCCTTCGTTATAAAGATTCACGGTTCCACCGAAAGCTACGTTTGTAGGAAAAATCATAATCTACAAGTTTTCTTTTATAAGTTTGAGCCGACTCGGACCCGAAATGGGTCAAAACAAGGTTTTAAAATCTGGACAGATTACACCCGAAACAGTTTTGAGCTGTTAAAAACCTTAGTGTTTAGCCAAACTTAAAACGGTCATATCTCATTCGTTATAAGTCTGATTTTCGCGTTCTTTAAACCCAAATTTGCGTATTAACGTATACTAACATAATTCTAAGGTTTTAGCTTCTCAAAATATTTTTATGGACCCATTAAGCCACGTTTAGTTTCTGGACAGCAAGCGTATTTTTACCAAAACCTACCCAAATCAACCACAACATCAACAACACCCTTTATTCTATCCTAATCCTTTCCACAAATGATACAATCAATATAACAACTTGATTATAAGCTTAATTCTAACATAACATGATTTTCTAAACTATATTTTCATCACAATTCAAGACTAGGGTTCTAAAGAACCTCAATTAAACACAAATCCCCAATTAACATAAACCCTTAATTAAACATTACATGAATTAGGGTATAATAACAACAATAATGACCTATACTTGTTCTTGATAACTCTTGGATTGATCTTGAGGAGAATTCTTGAGTTAACTTAGATTGGATAAGTTTTTTTCCCCTCATAATTGCTCCTGTGAAGGACATAACACAACAAACACACATACACGTGTGTTTTTATGACAAATTCCTGGACATGTGACTCATCTTAGCCCAAGGGCATAATAGTAATTTTTGCCATATAATGTAACTTTGCACCATTAGTCCCTGCCGTTAAGTTCTTTGCATCGTTAGTCCTTTTTTTTAACTATTTTCTTTAAATGGTCCTTATTTTTATAAAATACTAACATATAATATACATATGTAAAATAATACAAATGCATACAGCATGGAGACTAATATTTAGTCTAGAGTTAGGTTCACGTTTAATGTACGTTTCACTACGTACGCGGGATAACTTATCCGGTTACTCGTAAAAGTAAATTTTTATAAAAAATTGAAATAAATAATAAATAGTAAAAGTACGAGGTTAAATAATGACCCGAAAATTACGAATTGTTACACTTGATGTAAACAAGAAACCTACAAAAGCTGATTGAGCAGAATTTTCGACTTCGGGCGCCACGATTAGGCAAAGAAAAAGCCTTCCCCGCTTTTTGCACTAATCATGAAAGTTTTAGCTACTGGAGTTGTGAATTCCAAAAAAACATTTGTGGTCCAACTCCTTACGGTTTGTCAGAATATCAGTTTTTAGTGGACGAAGGTCAAGCGATGAGCACTTAAAAACCATCAATCACTTGTGCAAATTCAAGGCGTATCAAGGTTTTAAGCATCAAATAAGCATACCATATTAACATGAATGCATAATAGTCATATCAAGCTTATTAACCACAAATTATATGCATGTATAATCATGGTTTGTCTATTTAAACAAGTAAATAAACATAAATAAGCAAAATCGCGCAAATTATAAACCAAGTGACACAATAAGTGTGTCAGATCGAGCAAAAACCCCAACCATATTTATTTTTCCAGATTTTAGGTGACTCTTAGGAGTTTTTTTTCACAAAATAAAACCCTAATCGAGATCACACACAAAAAGCAAGATAAATAGCATAAATATGCGCTTTTTAAAGCGTTTTTACCCTTTTTTTATGTAATTATATAGCTATATGAACGACTCGTGATGCAACTGTTGGAATTAGTTATCTAATAACCTAATATTACACATAATATTCTACGAGATACGCAGCGGAATAGGAACACATATAGCCAATATAATTAACATAAAACATAAACAGGAAAGCGTACCATATAGTAGTCAAGCTATGGTAGAACCGGAGCTTCTTCAAAATCCGCACGTGCATTCCATCGTGCAAAAAACGGAAACCTTTCAAGTTACTAAAGGAAGTAACCTCTACGTGTATCCATACTACACGCTAACCAATATCACCCGAATGCTAGTACCTCTAGCGATAACCGAATACTAGAAGTTTGAACTTCGGATTCCCTTCCTGGGGATTCCTTAGGACGACTAGAGAGAAGATAAAAAGAGAAGGGATAGAGATAAATGATCACAAACGATCTCCTTATATATGGGTAGAATTAGCGCATTTAATTATGTCAACTTAGGCCTAATTAAACAAAAGCCCAACCTCTTCTTTTTCTTCTCTTTTAGCCGTCCACTTCACAAGCCCAAACACCCCTTGGGTTGACTTTTTGACTTTGTATAGTTATTATGTATATTACATATTAATTAAGGGACTTAAAGTTTATTATTACTAAACGAACTAATTAACGACTGTTAAGTATTCTATCGTTAGAGTATTAATAAATATAATAAAAAATACACTTATATTATTATACACATTAATAGAATGATATCTATGTACATGTGTGTGACTGATGTGCGGTCATTGAAAACTCACAAGAAGTTTTACAACTCTCTAGGCAGTGTACCTAACCGTTGTAGTGTAGTATAGGCAAGACTCGGGGGTTGTTATCGTTCTTTAGGGGAATAGGTTGGGAACGCTTGAACAGAATATAAGAAAGGTCTAAGGTTTGAGAGAAGATTATTTTTGTGTTTTTATATTTTATGAAAACAAGTAAAGTTATGGTTTTGAGAGGTTTGGTTTGGTTTTAGCTAATTAAACTAAATATAAATCTAAACTACTTTGGTGATAACTATATGATAAACGAACGTATTTACTTAATCATGCACTACTTGTCAGTTTGCTTCTCCTAATCCTATTGCTTTGTCACACTTGTGATGATATGCGTAAGGTTTTTCTAAGTCATGAACGAATTACATAAAAATGTCATCTATGTGATATTTTGTTAAGGCAACGCACAAGTAAGGTAGTATGAAGACTATTACAAGGCCTCTAAGAGTACATTACATGCATTTAAAACATTTAAGAGGGTTCAACCATATTAGAGGTAAGGTAATATGAAGGCTGTTACCAATGGTATCCTTTCTACACACTCGCGTTTCCTAGACATCTATGCCAATTTAATATCTTATGGCTAGTTTTCTAAAGCCTAACATGCACATTCATCACAAGAAGCAATATTAAAAGGATCTACAAACTAAGATTCATGCAATCATAAGTAAATACTAAAGGAACTGGCCTAGCATATTAAAAGGAAGTAAGAACAAGGATCAATCAAACAACATATAGACATATTGAATCATAAAAGATAAGAGATCTCACTTGATTAAAACATGTAATTAAGGCTGTTACAAGAGGGTTTTGACACCCTAAAACGGCCTAACTAGCAGCTATAATCGTCTTCTACAAGTAGGGTTCGGTTCCCAAAAGTTACACACTTAAAAACCCTAAAACGAGTTTGTATATTTTGAGAAAATAGGCCTCAATAGCGTCGCAGGTTTTCTGACGCTGTCGCTTCGCCTAATCTTCTAGGGTTTCTTTTGAGGCGGTTACGTTCGGACGCCGTCTTGAATTTCCTGACGCCGTCTCTTGTATGATATGACATCATCGCAAGCAACCGCGATGCCGTCTCCACGCACTGTATGCGTATTCTTCCAAGAGATTTGATGTTGAGCCGTAGTCTTGTCCGCTTCTTCTCCAAATGAGCCCAAGTCATGTGTATTTCCTCTAAAATCCATCCAAGTGCTAAAAACATAAAAAAGGAACGATTAAGTACATAATTTGGGCATATTAGTATGATTTTCGAGGTTAAATGACCCTGAAAAAGTGTACATAATGACACCTCGTCAAATACCCCTACACTTGGGATTTGCTTGTCCTCAAGAAAATGGCCTTTTCTACCTAGACAATAGCAGTATCAGGGCATTTAACTTACTTTTTAAAGATATTTTACGACACAACCTTCTAGACCTCGTAATTAGAAGCACGAAAGTTATATACTAGCACCTCACATAAGTGTTTGGATTTTGTCATTCTCTCAGGTGTATAATGAATTATAACAATATAGGAAATGTGAAAATAAATCATTGCATGTCGTAGCATATAAATTACCATAGGCTTGGTAAAGGATCAAACCTCCATTGCTAGGCGCAAGTACTAAAAATTACTATCAAATAGGTCTTTAAAGGTTGTGGGGTGTAGGTGTAAGATAACAATAATGGAAATAGAAACGGATAGGATATATTTGGGGGTGACTTTTTAGGTGAATTAGGGGTGAAAAGGTGAGTTAATTATTTATAAGAATACACGTTGATTGGGTTTCTAAGCCAAAGACTTGATCACACAGACAAAGATATACAAACTCTACACAACTCTACATCAAACTCTTTTTTTTTCTTTTCTATTTTTTTTAACATAATACATCACTTAGGGTTTATAAACATACCCCTACACTTGAGTTTTTGATACTCAATACATAAGCTAACTAATGACCCGAATTAAGATGGATCAACATAACATGGAGACTATCGAACAAATATGGGGTTAATGACTTAACTTTTCTTCCTCATTCTTTCGCAAAATAAATACTACCATGAACCCTAATCGTCCCAAAACTGTATATATAAGGATAAAGACTTAGCAACCATGTACTTAAATAATTAACTTAGGTTAAAACAATATTGTACTAAAAGCTAGTACATATAAGGTAGGCTAAGACGATTTAGGTGTAATGATTGGTTAAGGGTAAACAATGTTCTTCATTAATAATCTGGAGTCTACCAGAAATTACGAAAACAACTTAAAGGATAGGCTCAAAGGGTTGTACTAAGGGAATCTTGCACTAAAAATGAGTGCATGGCAAGGTGTGGGATATTTATATGATTGAGGTGACCATAGTTACAAATACAGGTTTAAAACATGGGTTAATCCTAGTGCCTCTTATCTAGCAAATCCTAATACTCACTATACGGTCTCGGGATGCATCACAAAAACAAGTTCTAGTATTTAATATACTATCGGTACACTCTCATATAATTTTAACCAATACCAATGCTCTAGAAAAGGCAACAAAATCACATATGCACGAACACATCCATGGATGCGACACCTATGATTGCTCTGATCTTGACTCGAGAAAGCTAAAGGTAAAATTATCTTAAGTATCAAAAATGGATACCTAAATTCTTAAATATCTAGGGGCGAACCTCACATTTTTGAGGTGGAAGTTTTAAAGGGTTTTTGTGCTATTCATATAATTCATATCCATGAGACGCTAATAATACTTAGTTTTCATTGGTATATGTCATAAAAACTTTTAAATTTGGGTCAAAATTACCGTCTACGCTAGGTTTTGGTATATTACACATAATTTTAAGGAACAATTGAAGGAATAGTTTCTACGGCTTATTCCCCCTGGTTTCGTAGTGATAAGTATAGTATATATCTCTATAGTGCAAACTTTCACTAACCAAGATACCGTAAGTAATTAATCACTTAGGAAAGTAATTAATACACGGGTCGTAAATTCCTCGAAGAAGTCGTGAATTGAGATTTGGGAATAATTCGGGTTCGAGTTAAGAATGGTTAAAAGATTTTTGGCTTTTGAATTATACTACTCCAGACTATTCAAGCAAGAATCATGTTAGAAAATTTCTTCGTGCTCTTCCATTAAAATGGAGATCTAAGATGACGTTATTGAAGAAGCCAAGGATTTAGCCACTCTTCCTCTTGAAGAGCTATTTGGCAACCTTAAGGTTTATGAAATGGTCTTGGACAATGACGGGGTAGCTTCCAAGGCTATAAAAGAAAAGGCCAAGTCATTAGCTCTCAAAGCCAAAGTTACTAGGGAACAAACTAGTGACAACAGTACATGTCAAGACGAAAGTGATGAAGACGAAGAAATCAACTTGATGGCTATAAACTTTAAAAAGTTTCCACGAAAAGGTGTCAAGGTTCATGACAAGTTCGACATATGCCAAGTCAAAGGTAAAGGACATGAACGTGAGTGCTATAACTGCGATAGCAAGAATCACCGTGCTAGTAAGTGTCCAAAGCCTAACAACAAAGCATTCGTTGAGGTAACTTAGAGTGATAGTGAAGATGACGATGAACCTAGAAATGATGCAACATGTCTAATGGCTATCGACTCTCAAGAGGTACACCTTAATCCCTTTCTCTCTAATATTATTAAATTGCAAAAGTCAATGAACTCGAATTAGAAGTGAAGAAACTTGGAAACCATAAAAAGGTGACTGAACCTTGCAAAAAGTGTATTGAACTCACACAAGAGGTTTACTCTTTAAAGAGAAATGTTTCCAAACTTCAAAACGAAAGCTTAAATTTTTCAAAATTCAAAAAGAGTAGTATCGATTTGGATGACATGCTAAGTCATCAAAAATTCTCCCAAGATAAGGAAGGTCTTGGATTTTCAAAAATTGATGAAACCACTTCCATAAGTCAAAACAAAACCAATAGTATTTATTAAACAAAGTCAAAATGTAAGTTCGTCAAACAACTTTGTTGAACCAATAATTCCTCAAACTCCCTTTGAAAACACTCGAGGTCACCAAGTATCCATTAAACGAGTAAAAGCAAAACATCAAGGATATCACTCGGGCTCACATAATGGTCTTGGATACACACGTCCTCGAGTTGTCTCTAGACCTCTTTTACCCACACCACACATGAGACCTTCAAACTCATATGTCCAAAGATCTTATTTTCAAAACAACCATTCTTCTAAAAGAAGAAACTTTTACAAAAACAAAGGTCTTTGTAACCTTTGTCCCTTTTTGTGTTCTGAATATTTCATTTTTAGTCCTTTGACTATTTGACTTTCAAAAGTTTATTCAAATAATGTATCGTGTTGACGAGGTGATTTTGTTGAGATTATGTAAATTTAGTTATTTGTGAATAATATTCCTTTTGGAGGTTATTATTATGTTATTTGTATTCTGGGTGGTTTGACCGTGAATCTTGAGAAATACTGAGAAACGAGTCCTGACACGTCCGTTAATGTCCAATTGAGTTTTGAAGGGTTTAGAGTGTAAATATGTCGTGTAAATACTCTAGGTTAATGGAAAAGTATTTTTAAGGTGAATAAAAATGCTAATTAACTTTGGGGAAAATTTTACGACCAAGTTTTATGAGTATTTAAGTGATTCCGACACGAAAAGAAAGACCCGACACCCCATAGGATGCCATAACCGGTCATGAAGCCTAAGGGGACAAGGAGGCTTAATTTTAGCCAAAATGTCCTAAGGTTGTATACATATATGCCTTTCACTAGAACATTTCCACTCATTTCTTTTCATTTCAAAAAAAATAAAACACACACATAAGGGGTGTGTGTGTTCGTCCGCCACCATCCACCACAAACCATCATAGATTTTCCAACTTTGATCAAGAACGTGATATTCTGGGTTGATACGAGTATTTAGGTATTCATTTAAACAACGTTTGGGTTGTCTGGTTCGTGTCGAAATCTACATTTTTGAAGATTTTCTTGTAAGTTTTCAAATTTAATTTTGTTTGTCTTTGGATTATAGTTGATGCATAGATGTTAGTTGTACAAGTTGATCGTCGTAAAAATTAATTTTTTAAAAACGAAATGGATAAAAAGGGGGTGTTTGGCTTGCGTCGAATTTAAAAAGGAATAACAGGGTTTTGTAGTTTTGATGTGTGGGTCGTGAAGGTTTTGAATGAACATATGTTGCTAGATAGCTTATTTTGAATAATAGATTGTATAGCTTATTTGGTGAACTTTTCGTGGCTTATTTGAGCTTATATGCTCACGTCATTTTTTTCACAATCACAAGGGAAGTTGATTTTGAACTAATTCGTGATATGGCGTATGTTTGTAGACTATTTTTATAGCTTATGGCGGTAACCAAATGCGATACGTAGCTTACTAGCTTATTTTCAAGCTTAATATATGTATTGTGAAGCTTATGGACTCAAAGCCCAATAAGCCTATTTAAGTCGTGGCTTAATGGGAGGGCTTATTATGGTCCGGAATATTTCCTACTTATTAATATGAGCTAGAATATAAAAGACCTTGGTTTATGAAGCTTGAGATTTGAATCACTATGGAACGTAGGACAAAAACCGAGAGCACGAGAGGCTTCAAAAATCAGGCAATCCTAGACATACAATCACACAACACAAAACACAGAAAATGGAAGAGGCAAGCCTCCTCACAACACAAAACACTTATTCTTTACTACTATTAATATTATACTAGTATAAGCATGGGTTGCCACCCACGAAGCGCTTGTTTAAGGTCACTTAGCTTGACCCGATTCCCCCATACTTGAACTGGTCAAGGGGGATAGAAATGGAGACACGGAACATCCAAAACACGGATGTCCTCTCCATAAGAGCAAGGAAAAATCTCCATCGGGCTTTTAAAAATTTTAATGACTTTAAAAGCTTTAGGCCCCGATAGATAATCCTGGGAGAAGAGAGAATAGAACCCTTTAGAAATAGAATCCCGGGGTTGAAAACTTTTTCCTTATTTTCGGATGAAAACGAGAGTAGAGTTTCAGACCCGGGAACTTCTTTGTGGAAAGGAAGTTCATAAAGAGGAGGATTAAAATCCTCAAGAATATAAAGAAGCATTATGCCTTCTTTACATTCTTTTCCCATTGTTGCACATTGGTGACTTCAAATGTTCGCATGAATGATTATACCTGGATTACATACCCTTTCCTCGTTGTTGGTCCAAAATAAGCATCAACCTTAGAAAACCCTCATAGAAAACCAAGTCACATTCGGAAATAAGAAATCACTGTATCCGGGGATCAAGTTCATCAATCAAGATTTTAGCATCTTTGATTTTCTCTTCCTTGAAGTCAAATGGATCATCATATGTATTATCATTAACGGACTCATGATCAAAGAGTTCATCATCATAATCATCCCATAATGGCGGGGATGAGTAATCAAGAGCATGTTCATTGGTGAACATCTCAGAAATGGTATCAACAAGATTGTCATCAGGAGAATTTTTTTCAACCGAATCTTCAGAATAGACTCCATTTCTCGATAGAGCATGTAAGTAAATACTCTATCTTCTCGAAGACGATTCGCATCAAAGGAATGAATCAATTCCTGTGGAAATGCAAAAATGAGTGGAGTTCATCGTCGAACCCTTCAAGAAATAGTCGCTAGACTCAGAAATCGGAGACGAGGTGAAGAAGAAGTGGTACTGCTACTTAAAGGATTATCATGATATGGGGGGAGATCTTTGGTTTTATCAAGATTTAGCAAGTTCTCAATAATGCCTCCCTCCAGATCAAAGATATCATCAGTAACTTCCAGTGAAGTTAAATCGGTATAAGAAGTGAGAGAAGAAGTGGGATTGCCACTTAGATGATTTATTGTAAATAAATCATCAAGAATTTCCTCATGTGAAACATTGTAGATATCAATCATGTTGATTGATTATTTATGAGGTTGGTTTGAATCGCTTGAAGTGTCATGTCTCATATTCAAGATTAATCTTTCATCATCGTCATGGAGGATCATCTCCTCTCCGTGAACGTCAATTAAAGCACGAGCGATCCGTAAGAACGGTCTTCCCAAGATGAGAGGGACTCAAGGATCGCTCTCATAATCAATAATGACAAAATTAGCAGGGAATGTGAACTTTCCAACCAAAACAAAGACATCTCTTGCAATTCCAACCGATGCAAAATCTCCGGTTAGCAAGTCAAGGTTATTTGGTGGAGAATAACTCGGGTAAACCTAACTTTTTCTAAACCGAGAGTGGAATCAGTTAATGCTAGCACCTAGATCGGCTAGGGCCTTGCACTTGAGCTTACTAAAACCACACGGAATGAGAAATTTCCCAGGGTCTACAAGTTTCTCGGGTAACTTCTTTAGGATAACCGCTGAGCAATTTTCATTAAGGGGTGTATTTGCCAGCTCTAAAAGTTTCTCCTTATTGGAAAGGAGACTTTTAAGCATTTTCTGGTATTTCGGGATTAGAATCAAAGCATCGGCAAGAGAGATGTTGATGTGAAGTTGTTTGAACATTTTCTAAAATTTGTAAATTTGGACTTCATCTTTCTCTTTCTGTTTTTCTTGGTTCATTCTTGAAGGATAAGGGATATGAGGGTGACGAGGATCCCTTTGGTGAACCACATAATTTCTTTGTGATGGAGGTTTAGTTTTTTGGACAAGAGGAGGTGGGACCTTAATGGTATACTCGGCGAGTTCTGGGTCCGCTAAAGTCTCCTCTACATGTTCATCCTCCTCCGGATAAATAAATGGAGGAGTCATAGGAACTAAAGGTCCATCAAGAACAAGACCACTTCGGGTGGTGATGGCTTTTAATTCACCTTTTAGGTTAGCAATGGTGTTGCTAGGGAGAGACCCCATACCCGAAGTAGAAGCGGTGTTCATTTGGAAAAAGCTAGCCATCATGTTCTTAAGCTCATTGGTTTGGTTTGACATTGAAGCTTGAATCGAAGTTTGCATTTCATTTCTTAACTCATTTTTCACATTGTTAATTTGAGCTTGCATGGCTTTTATATTAACATTGATTTCTACTTCTACTTTTATTCACTCTCTTAAAAGGACAACTGATTGTTGAGTTGGAGCATGATAAGATGTATCTTGATAGAAATTGTTTCCTCGATTATATCTTTGAGGTTGGCTAAACCGGTTTTGATTATTTTGCACGTTTTATTGAGCAAAACCCGGTGGTCGTGTTTGATTAGCCACACCTAGAGGACGATAACCGGAATTACCCTGATTGTAGTTACCTGCGGCTGCTGCAACGTATCCTTGGATATTATCTCGATATTCTGGGAAAGTGTTGTCGTCGGCGGCGAGACACTGATAATATAGATGAGCACCACCACACGTAACACAAATCTCCTCAACAACCTTTACGAAAGCTAGAGGCGGGGTTACTGCATAAGTAAGTTTGGCTAAATCAGAGGAAGAAGAAGAATTAACATCACTTGATTTCACTTGAGAAAAATTGATTTGTTTTGTAAATTGCGGACCTTGGATTTGTTTTCGATAATCGTCAACACATCTCGAGTACTTCTTTCCAAATGATTACCACCGGCGGCAGAATTCAAAGAATCTTGGTCGGTTGGGTTTAATGTGAGAATTCGTATTTTCAGGTAAATAAATTTTTTTTTTAATTAATAATTTTATCTATTTTTACTGTTAAGTAAAATTTTTATTTTTACCTTTACCCGATTCAGCAATTTCACGTTCCTAGTCAAATTCGAATCAGAATTTAGATATTTATTCATTTTAACGTTTGAGAAATCAACAATTCTATATTTTAGCTTCGAGAGCTTATTCATTTTCATGTTTAAATACTTCGACTTTTATCCGCGTTTAGCCAAAATCGCGTCAAAATAAGTGTTTTTACATTTTTTTTAATATCTTAACTTCGTGTTTAAAATAAATATGTGTATAAAATATTTTTAGAAAAATCAAAAATATAAACATATATTTTTATCTATGGTAGTTAATGATAAACCCTTCCTTATAACATATATATAAACCAAACAACCACCTTAATTTGTTTTAGGCTTCATCAAAACTAGAAACCAAACACACCCTTATATTTGTATTTCCTCCAACAAAACCAAAAACTAAACACTCCCTAATATTTTTCTTTATAAACCCAAGCCCAAGTATACTTTGATAAAAAAATTAATAAAAGCAAAAGCCCATTTCTTTATTTTATAACCGGGATCCAACACACACAAAACAAAAATCTGACTCCCCTCTTCCTCATCTCACTGTGTTAGTCGAACACCATAACCACACTATCAAGATCATCACTAAAACTTTCTTCCATCACATCCAAAACATTCCTACACACTCATACATTAATCCCCATCTTCCCTTTGAAGATTACCCCACATAAATTGTTTTTTCCCTCATGTTTTTTTAATTTTAAAGATTTTGGGTTTAAGGTTTTGTTAAAATTAACGCATATTGGAGTAATAAAGGTTGATTATTAGTTGTTTTAAACAAGTTTGGTGTAAAGATTTAAAGTTTTGGGTCTCCATTGTCCCTCCTTGTGGGTTTGGCCACAACATCATCCCCTCAAGGGTTTTGATAGAATTGATATTCCTTCTCTTGATTTTCCCTTGTACGCTTCTAACAATGATTTTTGTATTGTTTAATCCTTATGTATACGTCATGTAGCTGAATATGTTTGATAATCCATGAAAAGATTTAAAAAGTTATGATTCTTATGTTGTTGGCAAGATTAGTGAGTTAATAGATGTATTAGGGTAGTTTGAGATTATATGGAAGCATGTTTGAGGTGAAAGTTTGAAGATTTGATAGGATTTTATAACCCTTAATTAGACCAGAAAGTTTAGGCCTAAATTAGCGAGATGAGTGTTGTTGTAAACTGAGATTTAAGAGATTATTAGGTGTGGTTGTTAATAATGTTCAAGTAAAAATTTGAGCTTCCAACCCTTAAAAACAAGAAAGTTATGGCGATTTGAAATTAGGAAATTGTTTCGGCAAAACCCTGCACACGTCGTTTTTGTGCAGAATTTTAGTCCATTTTGCGAGTAGTGTAACTTGATCATGCCAATAGCTTTACTTGATTTGCAGGACCCTATGATTAAGTGCTTCGAGTCTACTTTCTAACGAACTAGGCCTCAACGATTTTCAATACTTAAAAGTGGGTCAAATGGGGTTTACAAGATAAAGTGTCAAAACTGTGTTTGTTGTCCAGAAATTCGATTGTAAAGATGTTGTGTGCAGGCGGGTTAAAACTTAATATTTTTCGACAAAATTCGCACAGTAGCATCTTCATAATATGTGTGACCTTCCTGAATTTTTCCAAATTTTTCTGGAAAGGTTAGAGGTGTCTAATAGTGTCCAACTTTTTCAAAGTCCAGCAAACCCTGTTTTGGGGTAAGTTGCGTTAGCGTATTTTTGTTAGACTTGTCAAATATTTTTGAAAAAAATACAGTAGGTTATTAACACATTGAGGTTTTTAGAAATGGAGTATGGAAGGCGTTTGAGGTCGTTTGGTATTTCTTCAAAGGTTGTCAAGTGACTAGGAAAATCGGTCAAAATCAAAAAAACTTAGAATGTATTACTAAGAAGTTGAGGCGCGCACATGGATTATATGGTATAACATTATACATATGTAGAATACATACATATTTATTTATATGTGTAATTTATGCATTTTTCTTATAATTTATATTCTTCTAATACGCACACCATTATTTTAGGTCGCGGGTGAGACGTTGTCGCCGTTCTTTCTATGTTGAATTTCTCGTTTGATACTTCTTCTTACAGTGAGTTCATAGCTCCACCTTTTCTCTTTTAATGGTTTTTCATCAACTGTTTTCGGGGTGAGAATACATGCTCATTTTACTAAGTAAACTTATTGATTTCTACTACTTAAGCGTTACGTGACTATCTTTACTAAAGCTTTTACTTGCTTACTACATGACTTCTAAAACATGTGTAATACATGGTTGTTTTCTTATGAACTGATTTAAAGCTTGATTTATTTACTACATGATTTGAGATCATTAAATTCCTATATATGAAAACCGTGAGTTTTGAACACATTATTTGTTTTACTATTTGACACAAGAGTTTTAAATTGTATGCTATCCAGATTATTGCCTGAATATTATTGCCTAAGTTACCGCATTGCCATTTAAGTCCCTACTAATCATAAACCGTTAATTGCTAATGTAGCAAGCGCGAGTGTTATGGATAGATCTATTAGGACTGACAATCCCCGCCTTGAATTGGTCACAAGTTGACCATGGTGCATTTAACATTGTGAGGACAGTTAGGTTGTTGGCAAGCATCCTATATTTTCTCAGGGGCACAAAACTAGTTAAGGTTTCGGGGTCATGAGCTTAGTGCAATAATACATGTTTTGGACTACTGAATTTGTTTCGTATTCTACTATTACTTAAATCTTGTGGTCCACTGCTGAACATTACTTGATTTATTGAATCACCATTTAAATTTCAGAAATAATACTTTAGAATGTTGTAACGCTACTTTTCTTACTGAAATATTACTTGAATTATTTCAATACTGCTTTTACATAAACCTATGAATTCACCAACATTATTGTTGACGTTTTGCATGTATTTTCTCAGGTTATTATTTTGCTAGCTGAGCATTAGGAGCATTTGAGCCGCGCGGATATATTTTTGAAGGCTTTACAATTTGAGTACCATTCGACAAACGTTTTAAAAATGTTTTCTATTGCATTGCAAATGGGACCTGTTGTAACTCTGATATTTTACAAAAATTATCGAATGGTTGACTTTTCAAAATGTCTCACTTAGATTCTTTTTCTTTAACTTGTACTTTATGCTATGAAGTAGCCCCCCTAGTGGTATTCCGCTGCGTTGTGATTTTGGGGATGTTACATTACGGGTTTGGACTGTAATCTAATATTGACCGTGTTTTGGGCCCTTAGTCCATTCTAAACCAAGCCCGACCCAAGTAAGGAAAGCCCACGAGCCATATTGGCCTTGGACTATAAATACAACCCTCCTAGCTCTATAGGAGGGTGTTGGTTGTCATTTGTTTCAAAACAATACATCTTTCCATTCTATTTTCTCTTTAGTTTCTCTCTTTAAAACTCTCTCTCTTTCTCTAAGATTCGGTTAGAATTAGGTTGTGCTATGGATTAATGTAGGATACCAATTAACACATGTAATTATGGATTTATGGGTATGATAAGGTGTCAATTTATACAATTTTTCGGGTCATTTAACCCCTTAAATCATGCATATATCCCTAAAATACATGCTTAATCATTTCTTTTTGTGTTTTTAGCACTTGGATAGAAATTTGAGGAAATACACGTGACTTGGACTCATTTTGGAAAGAAACGGCCAAGATTACAACTCTACACGTAAGTTGGTGAAGAATATGCATACAGGGCGTGGAGACGGCGTCAGGATTTATCCTGGCGGCGTCAGGACTTTAAAGGAAACGACGTTAGGAAAATTATGATGGCGTCAGGATAAGCCGATTCAAAGAAACCCTAAGAAGATTTGGCGTAGCGGACGTTAGGATTTACAAGCGACGCCGTCGCAACTGTTTTTCTATATATATTTTCCTAATTTTAGGGTTTTAAAGTGTAGAACTTGTGTGGAACTGAGGAGTAAAGGTTTGTGTATGAATATTATCAGTTTTTAGGGATAGTTTAGGGTTCTCAAACTCTCTTGTATCAACCCTAACTTCATGTTTTAATCAAAGTGAAGTTCATCTATCCTTTTAATCTTTCAATATGTCTTATTGTTTGGTTAATTGTTGTTCTTTGCTTTCTTTTAACATGTTAGGCTAGATTTATTAGTGTTTGCTTATGATTGCATGAAACTTATATTGTGAATCCTTTTTCTATTGCTTCTTGTTGATGTGTATGCGCGTTAGGCTCTAGAACACTAGCTTCTAAATTGTTTGTGAAGATGCCTAGAGAAATGTGATCGAGTAGAAAGGATAACATCGCAATAGTCTTCATACTACCTTGCCTTAATATGGTTGATCACCGCTTAAGTGTTTGCAAATGCATCTAATACACTCTTAGGGGCCTTGTAATAGTCTTCATACTACCTTACTTGTGCGTTGCCTTAATAGAGTATTACGTAGATGACGGGTTCGTGTAATTCGCTCATGACTTAGGAAAACACTTACACATATCATCACAAGGTTGACGGGCAGTAGGATTAGGAGGATCAACTAAGGAGTAGTGCATGATTAAGTGAACACGATTGTTTACCTATATGAGTTTCCACCTTAGCTTAGATTAAAGTAGTTTAATTAGATAATTATTTAAATCCAACCACCTTCAAATTGAGATTTTACTTACTTTCTATAAAATATAAAAATACAAAAATATTCTTCTTTCAACCCCTAGACCTTTGTGACATTCGATTCGACCTTCACAACACTATTTCCCTAGAGAACAATAACAACCCTGAGTCTTACCTATACTACACTACAACGGTTAGGTGCACTGCCTAGGGAGTTGTAAAACTTTTGTGGTTTACAACGACCGCATCAGGGTATAATCATGATGAGAATTAAAAAGACAAACCCAAAATTACAAGATGTTTAAGGTATGAATTAGGCTATTAAAGTTGCTGGAAAACACCCTTTTAAACCCTAGAATCGGACTTAGGGTTTAGTGCTTAAAAAACGAAGTTATCTGGTTCATTTATAATACTTTTGTTGTGTCGGTTTTTTGATGGCGTCACACATAAAGAGTGACAATGTCAACTTATTTTTTCCAATGTTGTAGATCTTCTCATTCTCTTCACACGGTGAAGTACCAAATTTTCAATTGTTTTTATAATGATCGGCATTGAGTGTGTTTTTTTTACATACACATACGGGTTTGGATTGGGTTTGAAACTAATAATAATATTTAAACTATATTTGTTTTGGGTTGAAAGTATGATCATCTTTTTTTCATGTTTGTTTAAGTAGTTTAAGTTAATATTGTATCATAAGTTAACATTCAGTTAATATAGATGTTTAAACATGTTACAATTAACCTTGTGCTTATACATAACAACAACAACAATAGTAGTAGCATCAACAACGATAGGAGCAACAACGACACCAACAAAAGCAACATCATCATTAACACCAACAACAACACCAACGCCAACATCAAACCTTGGTATATGTGCTAAATCATCAGCATTTCTTAATTTGGCGAAAGAGGTAGAACCTCACATACCGTCCCAAGAAACACAAACGGTCAACTTTCTCTACTTCGTGGCGCCTTTTATGAAGTCTTACAAGTTATGCCTTTTTGAAACACTTCATTTTGTAAAATAATGCATGTTATTTGATTTCATAGCATGGATGTTCCATTTATGCATGTTGTATGGTTAATTTCATATTAGACATCATCAAGTTAGAATTTTTTT
>BQNB010110904.1:0-17847 GCA_026074375.1 Tanacetum coccineum
CTTGCTCTAAGAATTTAATATCTAGATTCGCGATAAAAAAAGAGCAGAGAATCTAGCGGCTGATCACTTGAGTAGACTTGAAAATCCTTATAAAGGGGATCTCGTTCAAATGGAAATGAATGATAATTTTCCACACGAGTCCCTGAATATGATTGCCCTTAATGATGAAAATGAACCCCCGTGGTTAGCCGATATTACAAACTACTTAGTGGGTAATGTGCTTATTAAAGGGATGTCATCTCAGCAAAAGAAGAAATTTTTCAAAGATATAAGACATTATTTTTGGGATGGCCCCTATTTGTTTAGAATCTGTATTGACCAAATAATTAGGCGGTGTGTAGATGGGAAGGAAGCTATGGATATTCTAGAAGCTTGTCACCATGGTCCCACCAGAGGACATCATGGCCCTAACTACATTGCCAAAAAAGTTTTTGATTTTGGTTTTTTTGGCCCACTATATATCGTGATGCCCATGACATGGTTAAACACTGTGACGCATGTCAACATTAAGGAAAAATCTCACAAAGGGATGAAATACCCCATAATCTTATCCAGATTTGTGAGATCTTTGACGTATGGGGCATCGACTTTATGCGGCCGTTCATGTCTTTACGAGGGAACAAGTATATACTCGTGGCTGTCGATTATGTTTCCAAATGGGTTAAAGCCAAAGCCTTACCCACAAATGACGCCCGAGTAGTTGTGAAAATTTTGAAACAATTATTTTCTAGGATTGGAACCCCACGGGCCATTATTAGTGATCGAGGTACACATTTTTTTAATGTTCAATTTGCTAAGGTGCTAGAAAAATATGGTGTTGAACATAAGCTTTCTACCTCGTATCATCCTCAAACTAGTGGCCAAGTGGAGGTGTCTAATCGTGGTTTAAAAAGGATTTTAGAGAGGACCGTAGGTGAGCATCATGCTAAATGGGCTGATAAGTTAGATGACACTTTATGGGCTTTTCGTACCTCCTTTAAGACTCATATTGGTTGTACTCCATATAATCTTGTCTATTGTAAAGCTTGTCATCTACCCATTGAACTCGAGCACAAAGCTTACCGGGCCTTATAGTGGACTAATTTTGATCTTAAGACTGCGGGTGATCACCGAAAGGTTTAATTAAATGAATTAAATGAACTTCGGGATCAGGCCTATGAGAATTCTTTGATCTATAAGGAAAAGACAAAGAAGATTCACGATTCAAAAATCAAAAACCAAGAATTCCATGTCGGTGATCGTGTTCTTCTTTTTAATTCTAGATTGAAGATTTTCTCAAGCAAATTGAAATCTTGTTGGTCTGGCCCGTTTATAATTACTGAAGTGTTTCCTTATGGCACCATTAAGTTATCCCAACCCAACGGTCCCAACTTCAAGGTAAACGGGCATCAGATCAAGCATTACCACGGAGGGGACATCCCTGCTTTGTATGTCCCGGATCTCCGTCTTTTCCCTATGAACAACTAAATTTGGGGGCGAGTCAAGCTAGTGAATCGTTAATAAACAAGCGCTTCTCGGGAGGCAACCAATGTTATCTATCTATTTTTATTTTTTATTTTGAATAAGCGTGATGTAGTATTAGAATAAGTGTGAGGGAGTGTTTCTCTCCATGTTGTGTTTCGTTGGTATCCTTTTTTGCTTGCATGACTCCTTATGATCATGAAGACTACCGTGCTTGTTTTCAATCCTCCAACACTCAGTCTCCGATTAATTGCATGATTATATTTAGGGAAATCTTTTATCCTGATCATATATGTAAATCTGATATTGTTTCCTTTTTCACACTTGGAATTTTTAGCATTTGCCTTTTTCGTTCCTAAGTGTGGGGGTGGCACCCGATATTTTTGAACATTAAGGCCAATGTTCAATTATAAGTGTGGGGGGATTTCATGAGAAATGATCATACCTGTGCTTGTCTGTCCCCCCACGCAACCCTGTTTTGACTAATATATTGTTTTATTTTATCATTAAAAAATGATATAAAAATGTGTAAAAATAAGTAGACCCGTATGCTAGAACAACCGAGTATTGCACTCTAGCTTTCCTCTTAACTTTCGAGATTAAGCGTTTGCAAGACTTAAACATTTTGCAAAGAACGAAAAATGATAAAGTTGAATATAAGTTAGATGCTAAGCATGGAGTAGTTGGATCTCTTTAGAGCTCATAGAGGTTAATTATGGCTTCTTTCTCTAATCAGCTTTGCAATAATATAATTTTCAATAAATAAAGTTGCATTGGTTTTTAAGATTCTTAGTTTTTAATCCCTTCTTAGAGGATTCCTTCTGATGAAAGTAAGGTATACATCGAGGTTTTTTCAGTGTTGTTGGGAAATAGGCTACCGTTTCCTAACGGCTTGTTCCTATTGACTCGGAAGTTAAAAGACCACAGGACTCGAAATTTAGCTATAATAAAATATAATAAACCGAAGCCAAAATAAGACTATTGTTTCCTGACGGTTCGCTCCGTTGACTCAGTTGTTTAAAGGACCGAGGGCTATAGTTGTTGCAATAATAATAATAAAGCCAAATTTCGACTCCGAGGTTATCTAAATAAAGGCTTCGTCTCTGGACTCGTAGTTGAGTTGTTTCAGATGAAATAAAAAGGATAACCCCTAAATCATGTGAAATTAGAACCTTAATGTGGACTGTTAGCATGGTGAATTGGATTAAACTTTGTTATTTGGTGGTTTAGCCAACACTCAATCCCTCTCACTTCCATCAGTCTTCTTCTTTAGATTATAATCAGCATGTACTTTCTTGATAATCGTTATCAATTCCAATTGTCTTAGTATTTCTTCTTCATACTCCAATTGTTAGCTTTAGCATTGGCATCACTATTTCCTTTTTCAAGGATACTCTTCTCTATAGCATGTGAACGACTAATCCTTTCATCAGTCATCAAAGTGTTGTACCCATGAAGAACTATGCAGCTTCCAAAGACTACGTTCCATTCAATATTGTGAGTTCCAAAACTCATCTTGATCATTTTGGATTGAACATATACTATTCAATCTCCCCCAAGAACTTATCTAAACCTTCAGGAATCTTATCTTGATATATGTCCATTACAAGTTTATATATAGCATCTAAGTCTTCTCTGTCAATCAATTGAAAGCACTCCTTTTCAATGTGCTGGAAGTATCTCTTTTGCCACAATTACTTCTTGATACCACTTTTATAAAATTATCTCTATCATATTCTTTTGATCATCAAACTGTCGGTTTAGTGCCATGATTCTCAGTCTTCCAGTCAATGATTGGATATTTTTGTCAAGAATTTCATATCTACTTCATTGTCCTCATCTGTAGCTATTGTCAAGCACAATCTCAGCTCATCATTCTCTTCCTCAATATCAGATGGGTCATCTTGAGAAGTATCTTGTTTCAATCTTCTTTTTCTTGACTTCATCTTTTTCCTTGTACCGTGCTTTCTCTTTCTTGTATCCTCTTCTCTTATTCCTCTTCTTGCTTGAACTTTAGAGTTCCTGCTTGATCTTTTCTTCTTTGGAGGAATCTATTTATTCATTTTTGATGATCAGGTCTATCATCTTAAAACAGACCCAATAGCATGAAGCTCTTCCATGTCCTTTTATCTTTTCATACCTTGCTTGTTTGTCTTCAAACTTCTTACTCTTCAACTCAGAATGTGTGGATGTTCCCAATGCTTTAAGTACGTCTTCTTCTTATTGATTCTTGGTTGGAGGTCTGTTTCTGATGGCCTCTGATCTTTGTCTAGCAAGGAATTTTCTCTGAGCAGCAATTGTATCATGAAGGAACTTTGCTCTTTCTTCTATTGTGAACTGCTCTCTTTCTTGCTCTTGAAGCTTCTCAGCAAGAATCTGTCTGGCTCAATTCTTTGCCTTTATAATATCAAGTTTTTAATGAGAGCTTATTTGTTGCTTTTTCTTCAGCAATCTTGTTCTATCTTCTTCTTCTTCCCATTTTCTTGAATTTTCCTAGCCATTTCTTCATCACTCTCAAGCTGTTTGAATTTCTTCACCGCTTGAGGAATATCATCATCTTCACTTTCAGATTCATCCTCCTCTTCAATCTTCTTCTTCCCTTTGTCTTTAGTATCAATCTTTGGAAGAGGCTTTAATGTGAGAAGTGATCTTGTAGAAGTAGGCCTAGGTCTATCAATTTCTTCAACATCCTTCAACTCTACACCTTTCTCTTTTTCTTTAGAAGCAGCTTTGGCTTTACTCATGTTGAGGAGAAGTGTAGCAATTGTTTCATCATCACCAAATATCATTGAAGTGGGTGTTTGAGTGGATTTTTGAGAGGCTGTAGTAGCAATTTCTTCCTTAGTTTGATCTTCAGTACCATCTATTTGCCCAGCAGTACTTTCAACTTTCTCTTCAGTACCTTCTCTTTGCTCTTCAGTACCTTCAAAGATTTCTTCAGTACCTTCAACTTTTTCATCAGTACTAACTTTGGATCCGTCAGTACTAAGTATTGGTCTGTCAGTACTAACTTTTTCAAAGTTGGTACTAACTCCCTTAAAGTCGGTACTAACTCCTTCCTTGTCAGTACTAACTTCATCTTCAGTACTAAGACTATCTTCATCAAACTCCTTGTCTTCATCCTCCATTTCTCTTGTCCTCCCTTCACTTGAGAATTTTCTGTTTCCATATGATCAATTTATTCTTCAGGCACTGCATCAAACAGGAGGTCTCTTTGAACTGATGACTTCCTTTGCTTCTCTTCCTCCCTTGTTTGGATACAGACTCTTTGTGCACCCTATGTTTCTTTGAGTAGCTGTTCCTAGGGAATCTTTGATGCAATGAGATACTCTTCAGATATGCTCTATGATGTTTAATGACAGGTTGAGCTTTCTTCTTGAGCTTTGTGATCTTAGCCTTCAAGAGTTTAATTTCCTTGCTGGATTTCTAAAACCCTTGTTGACTAAAGGAGATACAAAGATCATAGAATTTTGGAGAGTCATGCCATCCTCATTCCCTGAAAGGGATGTATCATTGGATGAATGATCTCCAAGATTCTCACCAGTAGGTTCTGGGATTGAATCAGGAACAATAGGAGTGGGTGAAGGTTGTGGGGAAGGTCTTGGGGAAGGGTCAGGTTGTTGCTCATAAGGTACCTCACTAGGTTGAGCAGAAGATGAGTCAAGCAGTGACTCATTTGGGATTACCAGGGGAGCATGCGAGGTGATGGTCTTGTTAACAGATAGTCTTTTAAGGGAAGTACCTCATACTGAGTTGGTTGGACCAACATAGTATCAAACAAAGGTGTAACTTTGCCTGAGAATGTTTGCCATTATCCTTAAAGTCATAAAAGAAAAAACTTTACTACGTTAAACTATTTACAGGAATAGTGATCTAAAGGTATAGAATATTAGCTAATGTCTACTTGAAATATAGAAATTAAAACGAGGATACATTACAAAATTCTTCTTTGAATCTAGATGTCTAAGCTTACATCAAAAATTAAATTTGGGAAAATTTACTTTTTGATTAGTTGTAAACAACATTACAGTGTGGCATATTTGTAGGGAATTTGATCCCAAGAGGTACTTTTGGAATTAAACTATGATTAATTGTGTGAAATAAAAACTCCATTGGGTTGAAACAAAGCTTTATTAAATGTTAAACAGTTAATTCCCCTTTGTCTATACCATTAAGTGAATAGCATCAAAGATAGCTGATTTGGTATGATTCTATCCCCTCAGCATCATCATAAATAAGATCAGTTTGGTTTGTTGCCTCATGAGATTGAACAACTTGCAAGCTTCTTTGGCAGTTTGTGCCTAACATCGGTTGATTGTTTTTGGATCTTAGCAGACGTCCAAAAACTGTTCAACGAATGTAGCGAAACAAATGAGGTGTACAGTTGAGTGCATGATAAATGTAACTTCTTGAGAAAATTAATGACTTCTGAAACTCAACATTCCCTTCAGTCTTTTCCAAGTTTGCGATCTGTTGTTGCTTAGGGGACAGGGACTCAAGAGAGCCATGTTGCTTAGAAGAGAGAGATCGTCGGTAAGAGAGATTAGGGCTTGTAACTAAGAATGTCAGTTAGAGAGATTGCTTGAGTAAGTGTGCGATTGAGATGGATTCTTATAGGTTTAGGAGACCTAATTTTAAAGAAAACGTTCCAATTTACACTTTGTACCCTTGGCGGTATTTTTCTCCAATGTCTCTTAGCGGTTACAAACTTTGACCTGCTGGAGGTAATAACTTAGCATGTCGGTTACTAACTTTGTCCAAACAAAGAATGAACAATGTAAGTATCAGGAATGCTTCAGCACCATCAGTAACTCTTCTCAATGACTCTCTAAATCTTCTTAAAGCATTGACAAGCCTCACTTCTAGATAATATGTATCCATACAACATTAAAAAAAAGATAGACTCCACCACCTGATCCATCTAACCATGACTCACTATTCAGGTGGCCGATCTAACTTCCCCTTACCATCAACACATACTAACTAATTTTACCTGGTACACACCGCTCCAATGGTATGCATCCCTTTGTTGTCAAACATGACATAGACACGTTCTTGGTGGGTAGAACCACACCGAAAAAATACTCTTTGGATGGTATATATAAATTCTAATGTCTTCAAATGCTTAACAAGAGAATTTTTTACTTGAATCCAAGCGACGGAACAACTTGAGCAATCTTCTTTCTCTTGAACTTAGTTCACGTTGAGTAGTGCTCATAACTAGTTATGTGTGTGTGTTTTGGGGTTTCTTAAAACAAGTTTGATTTGCCATGGTGTGATTTACCTCTTTCATCCACAGATGACCCATTCATATTGCCTTCCTTGTAACAATGTAGTGCTTATGGATTTATCATCCCAATTGAAACAACAAGAATGAAATCGGCTAACATCAAATGCACTTGGTTTAGTAAGATCAGCTACCATTGATCTATTAGTTTGATCTTAAGCACCTTGTATGAGTTTCATATCATAAGCCAGCTCGTATTTAAGTGGTGCCTATAGCCAATTTGATTGTCTTCGAATGATTATACTGGATTTTCTTATACATGCAAATGGTGCTTTCATTTTCAATGTAGTTCTTTGTGTTCATGAAGTTGAACCATAGTCTGACATTTGATTTTGAATCATAAAACTTGCTACAGCAACTTGCTAGCAGCAAACATATTCGGTTCTATAGTAGAAAGTGGCCACAATGGTTTGCTTTTTGCTATTGCCAAGTAAGGAGTCTTCTGTAAGAAATTGACACCTCTTTGTTGTGGATTTCCTGTCAAGATTTGCTCCAGAATAATCACTATCCTGAGTATGATTCAGTCAAATGAAGGATCTCTAGGATACCAAATGCTTGTTTGGGTATGCCCTTTAGGTACCTAAAAAATCTTTTGACAGCACTTAAATGAGAGGGTCTTTGGAGTGGACTTGAAACCTAGAACAAAGCTAGACTGCAAACATAATGTTAAGGCCTAGAAGCCAGTCAGTACATTAAGGAGGAGCAATCATTGACCTATAGAGTATGAAACATCAAACTCACTGGCTTCCTCATCTTTGACTAAAGGCTTATGAGTCTCAATTGGTGTACTGGCAGTCTTAGCACTTACAAAGTCAAACTTCTTCAGGATTTCAGCAACATACGTATCCTGGCTGCAATAAATATACCATCAGGTTTCTGTTTGTCATGATAGGCCAAGAAAGTAAGTGAGCTTCCCATTCGAATAATCTGAAATTACTCTCATCAATGCCTCAACTCATACTACCAAGACTTCTTTATGGACCCAATGATGATTCATCCCACATAGACTTGAACTAATATGAAATTCATGTTTTCTTCTTTAGGAAGAGAGTTTTGTCAAATTGTTCCCTCTTCTGTATCATTCTTTCAACAAGAAAGTGGATAAAAGTAGCATACCATGCTCTGGGAGCTTGATGTAACCCATACAGAGCTTTAACCACTTTGTGGCTTTCTCAGGATACTTAGAATCTAGGGGAAACTGGTTTGGTTGAAGACACATTTATTATCGCTTCATCAATCTTGCCATAGAGGAAAAAGCACTTTTCACATCCATCTGATTGACTATAAGCCCATATACGAGGGCAAATGCTAAAGTTCCTTTTGCTTCAAGCCCAGCCACAGGAGCAATAACTTAATCTTTAGTCTATTCCTTCCTCTTTTGCATGGTTCCTGAGCAACCTAATCTAGCTTTGTTCCTGACAACACTCCTTTTGATCCTTCTTATTTCGGTACACCCACTTTGTACGATAGCCTTTTTCCATAAGGCAAATCAACTAGGATCCTAACTTTTTGAATCTCAACTGCAAACTGTCTTCTTGCATTGCATCAACCCAGCTTTATCTTTCAATAGCTTCTGAAATTCTTCTTGGTTCATGTTGAGATAGAAAAACAAGCAAATAAACAATGATGAAAGTCCTTTATGATTGTTTCTCTTTTGCTTTTGAACATAACTAACAAAAGCATGAGCTTTGGAACTTTTATTTACTTTGCTTCTTGTTTGTACTGCTGATGTTGGATCACCTAGAATTTGTGCCGAAGGATGAGAGGGATTTATTCTTGATGTAGGATTAGGACTAACATTCACAAAAACGTTTCCAAATTTGTGAAACGTCTGCCCTCTGACCCTCATCATCATAAGATGAATGTGTAAAGAGGACACATCAGTAGTATCTTCATAAATAATACGCAAGTGGAGGCTATTTCAAAGTCATCTTCTTGCGGATTTAGTTGTGTAGAAAGAGATCTGCCCTTATTAGGACTGGCGATGTAATACTGGTTATTATAAACAGTATTAACAAGTTTTAGCTACGCTAGCTTTTGGTGTTGTGCTAAAAGTACTAAAATTGTTAGTTAATGCTAGACTTAGTGCTTCTGCTATGTGGAACAACAGTTCTCAGTGTCTTAGTGCAAGATCTCCTGAAGAGCTTCTGATTCTCATTAGCTTTCTTTTCTTGACTTTGAAGTCTTACAAGATCATCTAGAAAGACTTGTTCTTTTCTTCTTGGACCTCTCTCTTATTGTCTGATTTTGGAATGCAGATGAGTTTGTGAAGGAATAGGATTGGTATGACATATTGGCAGTTCAGAGTAGGTCTTGATACTTAATTCATCTTCTTTTTGAGAATCTCCAGCATATTTTTGTCTTTTGTGCCTGGATTTTGGTGAGATTGCGTGTTGACATGCATGAAGTTAGCTTGATTCTCTAATCTAACAGAATGATAGTTCATAGAATCAGTCAAATAATCCAAGGGTCAAAAAGCCAATTTTGGTTCCCCTTTTTTTTTTTTTTTTTTTCCTGCAACATTGGGTTTGTTCTCTAAAGAAATTTTATGTGCAGGTTTTCTTCAACTCTTTGGTTCTAATTGTATACTTAAAAGCCTTGCTTTGTAGAGAATACCCAACCATAAAATCCCTAGCAGATTTCCAACAAACTTGCCCAAGTAGGTGCTATGGTGTTCAAGATGGTCCACAATGGCACCCAAAAGGTCTTATATAAAGTATAATTGGTGTATCGTACCAGTTAATAAGTTCATAAGGTGTCTTATTATGAGTTGGTCACGAATACCTGTTCTGAACTTAACAACGCAGTACTAACTGCTTCAGGCCCAAAAGTGTTAGGAAAATGAATCTGCAAGCATAGGTCCTTGCTGCATCAATAAGGGTCCTGTTACTTTCTCTCAGCAACTCCATTTGTTGTGGTGTTCTGGCGTTGATGTATTCCCTCTTGATCCCTTTACCCACAGAATTCAATTAAACATCACTGTTTTTTAAATTCTTGGTCCTTATCAAATCTAATAGTTTTAACCTTTTGATTCAATTGGTTTCTATTTGTCTTATAAAGTCCTTAAGATTGCATTAGTTTCATACTTAGTTCTTAAGAAAAAATATCCAATTAAATCTGCTAATATCTTCAGTACATAACCAAACATTAGGTCTTATGGTTTATACTCCTGACAGATGTATGGTCCTAAACAAGTATACATATGAAGAAGTTGTAGGGTGTGATCATTAGAGCTAATAACTTGGCCTTACAGAAGCTTTGTGTTGCTTTCCTTTCTGAAAAGCATCACTAAGTGTGGTATTTTGAAAAGCTTGTAGGTAAAACCCTATTGGACATGGTTTCCTTCACATTCTGTTTAGGTTTTGAAATTAACATGACCCCAACCTCCTTATGCCATATGTTCGAATCATCAGTTTGTAGCTTTGCCATTAAACAAGCCAAACCTCCTAAAGGAACAATGTTCTCTAAATTGAAACTGTACATATTGTTTTTGTTGGGGGGACTATAAGTTAATATTTGATTTTCATCAGGTAACTTAAAATCAGGAGACTAAAACCAGGACATTCAAAGTCAGATAAACAGACTCTTGTTCTTTTTGTCACACATTTGTGACACAGAAAAGAGATTGAAATGCTGAAGTTCTTTCACAAAGCTTACATCCTCAAAATCTAACTTACCAGTTTTTATTTTCCCTTTACCAGTAATATAGCCTTTACTATCTCCTAATGGCAATTAGGCCCTCAATTAAAGTTCTTGAAAACAGTCAGCAAGGTAAGCCTTGTTCCCTGTCATGTGCCTGGAACATCCACTATTAATAATTCCTTTATTCTTTGGAGATCTATGTGGATTATCCTGCACATTTAAAAGAAAGAGATTAGACTCTCTTAGGGACCCAAGCCTGTTTGGGCTTGAGTCTGCCTAGTGGATCTTTGAAAGTTGAATAATTTCTTAGTCTAGATCCACCATTGTATTTGGAGAGAATATTATTGTTGTATTCTGGTGTTCTCCATTTACAACCTGTTGAGGACTTAACAGCAGTGTCCTATTTTTCCCCAACAGTACTAACTTCTTTTATCTTAACAGTATAAACCTTTTGGTTTGGAAAATTTCTTCTTAGTACTGTTGTTCTTTTGAAAGGCCTTGATGATGGTGAATGAGTTTTGTGAAAAACATTTGCTGGTCTAACACCATTCACAATAGGCTTAACAGTATTAACTTTCAGAATAGTTGCATAGTTTGTATGTCTAGTTATTATGTTCTGGTATCATTTTGTCTAGCTAGTCTAAGATTGTTTAGTTCGCTAGCTTTAGTAGTATTAATGGGAATATTTCATAGTTCTTGTTTGTGACTGCTAAAGGTACAAATTGATTTTGTTTATTTATACCTTTGAAATCATGTTCCAAGTTGTTTCACTCTCCCCTGTACCAGTGCATTAGACATATTTTGTTCTGTTTTAGTTCAACTTTGTTTAGCCATTTTTACATGATAATCACAAATCTCTTTATTAAAGGACTAAAAATACCACAGGAAAAAAAATACAAACATGCTCTTTCAGTAACCCATTCCCTAACTCTTGTTGTTTAACCTTAGGTTTTAGATATGTGTTGATGATTCCTTAACATTTTACCTAGGTGTATTTACTGGATTGTTAAGTCAAAAACTAGGTATATCAGTCCTTTAGTTTGTACCGACACATACTATATCATATTGATTCATACTCCTCATTGATAGGAGCTCAGACCCATTACCTTAGGTTGATCTTCTATATTTGATTTCATGGCAACTGGTTCAGAAACTAAATCAGAAGGTTATGTACTAATGTTAGGTTTACAGGTTATATGTTCAGTTGTTTTGGGATTCAGGTCACTTGGTTGAGTCTTCTATGGACATATGTTTATTGTGAGCTCATCTATTGCAATATCAGGACCAGAGGGCATATAATACCTTTTTCATGGGTGGGTTGGTCCTGCTTGCATTTCACATGTTTTACCAAGTCTTTTATTTTCAGAATCACTTTTTATTGCACTTAAAGACACTTTGCAAACTTATTTTCATAGCTCAAAAATCCACCTAATATCTGTAATCACCATACCCTAGCCCAAACTTATCCCTGGCACTCATAGAATAATTTATAATTTTACCAAGATTTTTTGAAGAATGATTCCATTTGTCTACTATTACTTCTAAATCATCTTTTTCTTTTTGAGCTTTAGCCAACAATTTCTTATGGTATGTTAGAACATCTGTTTTATCATCTAAATCTATTTTCATAAATTTGATTTTTTTGTTCATACCAAAGTTGACCTTGTTGATGGGCAACTAACTGTGCTTCATACTTTTTAAGACTTTGAGTATAAGCTTTATTTCTACGCTAGCATCCTTCGTTGCTCTCTTCTAGCATTCATATAGTATTTAAGATTAGCATTAGAGACTCTGTACACTCATTTGAACAGGATGTTTACCATGTGTGTTTGATCTGAGCTGTTGCTAGCTATGAAAGCATAATTTTCATCATCTTCTGAATGAGTTGTCCAGTCAACACTTTCTCCATCAACTGTCACCAATGCTTTAGACTCTTCTTTCTTTCCAGTTCTGCTCCCATCTTTATTTCCAGGATTCCATCCATCCCTCCTTCTGTTATCTTCCTTTGTTCTACACTCTCTTGCAAAATGCCCTATTTTTGTAATGCAGGTTGTTAGCATTCCACTTTGTTTTATCAAAACCAACAGGTTTTTTGCTCAAACTGTAAAGTTCTACCAGTTTCTTGGTTAGATCTTCTTTATCTCATGGAGATCATTGCCACTTGCCATTTTAAGTTCCATTATTCAGGTCGTATCATTCAACTGGTCTAAGGTCCTCTTGATCCAGTTGGACAACTTGATTGACTTGCAGAACGGAATATGAGTGATGTTGTTCAAGCTTTGAATTATGACCAGAAATACTAGAAACACCATAAGCGGTACTAACTTCATTAGTACTGTTGGTGTTTTCAGAAACAAATGCTACATTTTGCAAGTTGGAAGATGATACAGTAGAGCCTTTTACATCATTTTCATAGACATCTTAGATTGTTGTATTACAAGTCATCAAAATGAGACTGTCCATTCCAGTTTGTTCCCTCATAATTTAAGGAAAACTTGTATTCCATGCGGAAGGTAGGGTAGAGATCTTAGAAATTTCTGATTTGCATCTTCAGTAGATACACCTGCTCCATGAATCTCTAACTGACTGAGAAGACTTTGGAATCTCTCATAGCCTTTGTGAATCCCATCTGTGTTGGATACAGTGAATCCTTCAAACTGTTGCTTCAAGATGTACTTCTGCATCTTTTTGGATTCATCATTTCCACCAAATCTGGATTTGATGGCATTCCACATTTCCTTTTTGCATTCAGTCATCTTATGGAAATTTAGCTAGATGATCTTTCTGGTATGGCCATTAGCAAGGTGTGGTCTAGCTTTTCTTTATCTTTCGCTGGCCACTATTTCTTATGCTGTTTTGGAGCAAAGGTTTTTAATTTGTCTGAATGTATCAGTTGCAACTGCCCGGACATTCCCATTTTGGATAACCTCCAAAATTGGATAGTCTATTTGAAGCCAATAGTGTTCCAAACTTCATAGCCTTATATCATATTCTCCCTTTTTGAGAATAGGCAGCTTGATGGTTGAGACTGTATGAGGAGTTTGTTGTGTTGGTGTTTGTTGTGTCTCTTGTGGAGGTGGTGGTGGTGGATTTTCACCTTGTGTTCCAGACATGTTTAGTTTTGTTGGTTAGAGATGAATAACTGGTTTTTATCTGTTCTTCTTATTTAGAGTTTCTCAAAGGCTCTGATACCACTTGAAGGTCCTGATTTAAACTGAAAGGATCTTTGCAGCCTATAAAGGATGATAGCCAGGATGTATAAATACAAATGACTATGTAGAAACAATGACTATGAATACTATGTGTTAATGCGGAATCTTAACACAGGTACTAAGAAGAACAATGAACAACTGAATAACAACTTTATTAATGTGTTCTTTTGATTACAGATTGCTAACTATGATTACAATATATTCTCTATGATATTGTGTATCTCTTTTTCACTAACTATGCCTAGGGTTCCTTTTATAGACTAAGGATAACCCTAAAAGGCTTACATATCTTTTTCTAAAATATCTCATAAATATCTTTTAAATATCTTCTCAACGGTACTAACTAACTTTCTACTTATCGGTACTAACGAACTAACAGTACTTAATACTTTGTTACTGTCGGTATAAGTATAATTTGGCAGTCTAATATTTGTTACTGTCCTGGTACTAAGTTAGATATTCTTTAATCATAACAGTTAATAAACAAGAACTTCTCGGGAGGCAACCTGTGTTATCTATCTATTTTTATTTTTTATTTTGAATAAGTGTGATGTAGTATTAGAATAAGTGTGGGGGAGTGTTTCTCTTCATGTTGTGTTTCGTAGGTATTTGTTTTTGCTCGCAGGATTCCCTATGATCGTGAAGACTATCGTGCTTGTTTTCAATCCTCCAACACTCAGTCTCCAATCAATTGCATGATTATATCCAGGGAAATCCTCAGTCCTGATCATATATAATATCTGATATTGTTCTCCCCTTTCACACTTGGAATTTTTAGCATTTTCCTCTTTTGTTCTTAAATGTGGGGTGGCACCCGACATTTTTAAACATTGAGGTCAATGTTCAGTTCTAAGTGTGGGGAGGATTTCTATCAAAATGATCATACATGTGCTTGTCTGAGCCCCACGCAACCCCGTTTTGACCAATATATTGTTTTATTTTATGAAAAAAAAATGATATGAAAATATGTAAAAATAAGTAGGCCCGTAGGCTAGAACAAGGGAGATTCTGACTTGACCGAGTATTACACTCTAGCTTTCCCCTTAACTTTCGAGACTGAGCGTTTGCAAGACTTAAAAAAATTTCTGCAAAGAATGAAAAATGATATAGTTGAATATAAGTTAGATGCTAAGCGTGGAGTAGTTGGATCTCCTTAGAGCTCATAGAGGTTAATTGTGGCTTTTTACTCTCATCAGCTAAATAAATGCAATAAAATAATTTTCAATAAATAAAGTTGCATGGTTTTTACAATTCTTAGTTTTTAATCCCTTCTTAGAGTATTCCTTCTGATGAAAGTAAGGTACACATCGAGGATTTTTCAGTGTTGTGGGAAAATATGCTACCGTTTCCTGACGGCTCGCTACCGTTGTCTCGGAAGTTAAAAGACACATGACTCAAAATTTGGCCATAATAAAATGTAATAAACCGAAGCCGAAATAGGACAACCGTTTCCTGATAGTTTACTACTATTGTCTCGAATATTTAAGGTGGAAGTAATAATAATAATAATAATCCGAGACTGATAAAAGTTTACTGTTTCCTGACGGTTCGCTCCCGTTGACTCATAATTAAAAAAGGTCGAGGAAATTCCCAAGGTCAAAATAAGACTATTGTTTCCTGACGGTTCGCTCCGTTGACTCAGTTGTTTTAAGGACCGAGGGCTATAACTGTTGCAATAATAATAATAATAAAGCCAAATTTCGACTCCGAGGTTATCTAAATAAAGCCTTCGTCTCTGAACTCGTAGTTGAGTTGTTTCAGATGAAATAAAAAGGATAACCCCTAAATCATGTGAAATTAGAACCTTAATGTAGACCTTGTTCTTAGCAAATTGGTTCTTTAGGAAATGATTTCAAACTAATTATGGTTTAAACCGGGCCCCTTTATAATAATAAGACCATAATCTATTAAAATAAGTAATCTCATTTCATTTTATGTTTCCCAAATAAAATCCTTAAAGGAATTAGGAATAACGGAGTGAGAAGTAGTTGCGCTTGCACAATTAACATTTATGAGTAGTGTTAGCATTTAATTTTATATTTAGCTGTGATTTCATTTTAAGCTTGGTTTGAGGATTGTGAAAATCAAGTATGATGATCTTTGTCTCCTAGGGACACCCAGTTTGCGTGTTTCCCGTTCTTAAAGCCTTTTACATAATTTGAATAAAATTTCAACTTAATTTTCTTATTTATCTATTAAATGAATAAATGGTTAAAACGAGGCATTTTCAAAACAACTGACTTTTCATATACCCCCTTGGTGAAAATCTTTTTGTTCTTGTTTGATGTGAGGGATTATTAGTTAAGGGGGGTTAAAAGATTTTCTTTCACAACGTGTGTAATAAACATTGTGTGTGGGACCAATAATGGCTTAGTGTGAGGGAATTTTGATGTGTGCTTAAACACACATCATTTTTATACCAGAAAGCACTCTAAAAATAGACTAATAACCATAAAATATATGAAATTATATTTCAAATATGTTTGGTATGTGTTATTATGTCTTGCAGGTACAAAGGATTGTAAACAAAGCAAAAACGGTGATTTTCAGATGAGTTTTGAAGACGTTTTTACATTTATCAAGATTCAATCAATGTCGGAAAAATTCTTCGAACACTCCATTGGAAAGAGCACGAAATTACGAGTCCATCGGTACATTTCTCACCTTTTGAACCGGTCTAAATCTTTCTATATGAACCGGTCAATTTTCTATTTGACCCTTTTATTAATAATGAACCTGACATGCCTTATTAGACCTTAAAAGAATAATTTATGCATATATAACTAAAGGTTTGCTCCAACGCAGCTGGTTGCATCCTTCACCTCTCACCCGAGAGGTCTCGGGTTCGAGGCGGGTTAGTGGGGGGTTTTTGCTATTCCCTCCTTCGCCACATGGGATGCCACGTGGATTGCCACGTTACCCACTCAGGTGGTGACACGTGGCGACCCTGTAACAATTCCCATTTTCATATCATTTTACGTCAATAAACTCTCAACTATTTATTTTAACTTTTACGCGGTTACTTTTTTCAACCGTTTAATTAAATCGCGTAAACTAAAAATCAACATTCAACGTAAACCGACATCAAACAAATAAAAGTTTACGTCAAATAAGTGTTATATTATTTTTACAAAAATAATTTATAACTTTTTATATTTTATTTTTATACGTAACGTAAAACGTTTATGTTTCGCAATAAATTTTATTTTTGCATGCATGTAAACCATTCTACATTTCTACACTTTATTTATTTCTTACCTATTTCTAACCCAAAGTCAGCCCTCCCCTAAAATAGTACATAAATCACCACTAACTTTTACTTTTACTTAAACTAAATTAACTATTACCCACAAGACAAGCCCTAAACTTTATCTCTCAAGTATAAGCCACCAAAACTCACACTTTGTCTTCTTTTCACTCCTATCCCACGACAACCTCAATTAAGGAGACCAAGCATGCATTTTTTTTGTTAGGTCACATCCTACATGTCCCTAAATGTTATTATAATCTAAAGACCATGCCATGTTTTTACATAAATACACCAATAATCCATTCACTCCATTTTACTAGCAAAATAAAAACATACATCTTTCTTGTTTTCTCTCTTGAAGGCCGGCTCCAACACACCACAACAACACCAAGTTTAGTTTTGATTTTCAAGCAAGTTTTCAAGTTCATTCAAGTGGGTTTAGATTAGTTACAAACATAAGGGTTTGCATAGGTTTTGTAGTGTTCATCGCCATCATTCTCATACATACTAAGGTTCATTTACATCTCTTCATTTTTATATACTTTTCTTACATTTATGCATCTTATTTATTAGTGAAATCACCACCTATGTTATATTTTAACAAGTTATATCAAGAATCAAGTTTTATATATTTTTAAGCATATATGTTCATATAGTAAAATGATGTTACTAATAAGTTAGATTCATGAAAAATATTTATTTTGACATACTACTAGTAGTGAATGATTAATAAAACTAGTTGTAGCTTTATTCTTATTTTAATTAATTTACATAAAGTTATGTTTATTTATTTTGTGTTCTTGATATTTAACCATGAAATGGAAGTTAATTAGTGGACTATAAATTTAGTGGACTTTAATTTTATACATGTTATTGTATTGGAAAAATTAGAGGACTTGTAGTAACTTAAAACATGTTAAAAATTTATAAAACAAACATATATATATATATATATATATATATATATATATATATATATATATATATATATATAT
>BQNB010110905.1:0-18907 GCA_026074375.1 Tanacetum coccineum
TAACCCGCGGTGGGTGCTTCAAGCAACTGAGCCATAGTACGTTGATCATCCATTAGAGCTAAGGGAGGAGGTGGATTTTCAATTGGTTCTTCAAGATTAAATTGTTCAACAACAGGTGGTGGGGCCTGGTGTTGTTGATGATGAAGATTACGAGATTGGGAACGAGTGTGCATACACTAAAAAAGAAAATTTACACTAATTTTTTTTGTTCTTTTTGGTTTATCAAAAGTAAATTCACAATTTATTTTAATAACGGACAACGAAAAAGACAACTTAAACCTAATAATCGACAAGCTTCTCGGTAACTCTTCGAAAAGAAAAACGCACAAAGGAGCGGAGGAATAGGAAAGCGCGAAGCTATTAAAAACCTTTTTCCTTTAGGGTCGTAGTTCCTAGGAACAACCCGCCTTATACCCCTCTTAGAGTTTGTTTATCTTTTAAAAGGTGAACCGTACCTCGCAAGTGACACAAAAGGCAAGTTTTTAAATCTTTTGTTCGAGTTGGGAACCAACAAGTTCACCGGAAGTTATTATGATAATACCTCAATTGAGAATATTATATTTTGGTATTTTACCAATTTGTGAATTTTATTGATAATTAAAGACAATGTTTTTATCTTTTTTTTAGATTTTCTTTTAAATGATAATTATACTAAAAAGAAAATGAAAATATTTTTGTACTTTTTGGTTTTTTTTTTTTTTTATATGATAATATTCACAGATTCAAACACAAATGCCAAACGTAACGATAAACGGTTTCACAGCCTCCCCGGCAACGGCGCCAAAAATTGATTGGTAAATTTTCTTTCAAACTATATATAATATATATAATAAATATAATAAAATATATAATCCAAAAAACAACAATGATCAATAAACGACCCGGGAACATTCTATAATACTTCCCGGTTTTATTGATCATTATTGTTTTTTGGATTATATATTTTATTATATTTATTATATATATTATATATAGTTTGAAAGAAAATTTACCAATTAGGTATGTAGTTCCTACTGGTAGAGTAAACGTTCCTGCTGGTAGGTATGTAGTTCCTACTGGTAAGGATAAAGCACGGACCCCGAACAAAGGGGAAAAACCTAAAATCTTTAAAATTAACCCTACGAAGAAATTTTCACTTCTAACTAACTCTAGGGGACAAATAACTAAGAAATGAAAAGACTGAACTGAAAACTGAAGGTCGTTTGACCAAAACGAGTCAAGACAAAAAACCGCACCGACCCCGTATCTTTGTAAAACAAAAAGTTGTAAAAAAGACCTACGAAATTTTTATATTTTTCCTACAAACTAAATGATTAAAGAAAAGTTTTCTAAAAAATTAAATATTTTTTGATAATTTTTGTATTTTTTATGAATTTTTTAAACTTTTAACGAAATTAAATTATAAAAAATACTAAACGACTTTGAAAAATTCTGAAAATTTTACTAAAAATACTAGACACTATATTAAACCTACGAAAAATAAGAAACAAAAAATTTGCTTATAAATAAGCCCGAAAATAAGCTGTAAACAGCTTATAGGCTTATAAGCCAAAAACGCATATAAATACCAAGGCCCTTGGGACTATAACGAAAAAGTCCCAAGGGCGCAGCGGTATGTATTGTGTTATAAAAGGGGATGTATCGAGGGTTGAGACCCGGGTTCGAGCCTTGCTCACCCGGGTAACCCCTTGTCTTCCCCTTTTTTTTTGGAAAAACTTTGTGAAACAAAGTTGTTAAGCTCGATGAGCTTAACAATTTTCAAAACTACAACTTTTTTTGAAAGCTTATAAATAAGCTTAAAAACAGCTTATAAGGCGACAGAAGCTTAACAAAGCTTTTAAGCAAAAAATGGCTAAGTCATTTGGACACTTGGGACACTTAAGCTAAGTCTAAACTAAATAAGCTAAAGAGGGGGCCTAAACTATCCTAAATAAGCTCTAGGGACTAAAATGTATAAACTAAATAAGCTGGAAAAAGGGCTTAAATGACAGAACTTAACTAAGCTTAAAGCTAAGAGGGCTTAACTGTTGGCACTCAAATAAGCAAAGAAAATAAGAAATAAGCAAACACAACTCAACATACTAACCTGAATAGCCACTAGGAACAATAAATGAGCTTATGAAATAAGCTGAATAAGCCAAAGAGTGGCTTAATTCCTCAACAGTACTAACTAAAGAGTTAGTACTGTTGGTGTATGATTGAAGCTTAAGGACACTTTTGGCTCAAAAATAAGCTATCTAAAAGGGCTTTTAAGGACTGAAATTAAGCAGGCTTGTCTAAGAGCTTATGGGCTCTTAAGATAAGCCAAAAACTAAGGCTTAAGTATACTAAAAAGCTAAGAAAAAGGGCTTAAAAATCACCCCTTTGCACCAGGGGAGATTAAGCCAAGGACAAGAGCTTAATTTGACAGCTTATTTTAAGCTGTCAAATAAGCTCAAATAAAGAAGAGTTGAAACAGATCTTGAAGCACTAGGAATTGAACTTATGCACAAATTTTAAACTTCTAAAAAACATTTAAACCTGCTGAATTTTAGAGTGAAAAAGGGCTTTTGCTTTAAAAAATAAATTATACTTAAGTCTTGGGCTGTTTTGACTTACCAAGTCAAATGACCAAGGACTTGAGACAGCTTGTTTAAACACACAAAAACACTCTTTTTAAAACCTCAACTCACAATTACAAGAGCTTATTAAATAAGCTCTTGTAACTTTTTTCTAAAACACCACAGTTTTGAGAGCACTTATAAAAACTTGAAAAACAGGTTTTGGCTTAAAAAGTTTTAGCAACACAAACTTAAATATCCTCAAATCCTTAAGCTGAAACTCACTTGTGACCCCAACCCACAACAAACTAGTTTTTGACCCGTTTTTATTGTTAACCCAAACACTCTCTTAATTTTTAAAAGTGATTTAAAATCCTATAAAAACTGAATTTGACTGAAATTTTAAAAAGACTAATTCTACTTAAGCAAAATTGAACAGTAAAAAGATAAAAAGCTAAAAAATTAAGCACTTAAAAAGACAATAAGCTAGTGACAGTTTAAGCTATCTTTGACAGTTTTCATCAAAATGCATAGAAATGAAATGAAAAGCACTAACAAGCATACTTTAGCATAAATTAACACTAATAAGCACAAAAACAGTAATAAGCTAAAAAAATAAGCTAATAAGCTATTGCTACAGTAACTTTTAAGCAAATTTTAAAAGGAATTGTACCTTTAACCCTTGCTCAAAACAGGGTTTTTGAGACCTAATGAGCTCTAAATTCCTACCCAAAGCTTATAAATAAGCTTAAACTAAGCAATAACCAATAAGCCTTCCAAAATAGCTTATTCATCCATTCTTGATCACACAGTAACTTTGCTTTTGAATTCTCCTTAAACTTGTGTTTTAATTTAAAACAGGTTATAAAATGTGCTTAATGAAAGCTTAAATGTTTTAAAAGAAATATTGTAACTTAGAACACAATTATAAAAACAACTGAATTTTCATTAAAAACTGAAGTACAAGTACATAAAGACTTAAACTGAAAATTTAACACACTAACTTTAAAACACTGAAAACTACTTAAAAACTACACACCACTGCAACACGTGCCGCGAGCAAACCCAAACTCCTCTGTCAAATATGCAGCGAAGGTGTTAGGCCCACCAGAACCAAATTCATGACCCAAACAAAGTAAAGCAGACTTAAAACCACCAAAATGAGCATTCCTATCCACTCAGTCACTCACTAAAGTTATGTGACACATACCACATCCCACACTTAGGGGTGTAGAGTGAAGAGGGGGGGGGGAAGGGGGTGGGGGGGGGGATGGGAAGGGGTGAAGGGTGTAGGAATAGATTTGGGTGGGGGGGTGGAGAGTGAGGGTGGAGAGGGGTTTGGAGGTAAGGGGATGGGGGTTTGGGAGGTGGGGGATGGGGCTATGTGGCAGGGTGGAGGTATGTGAAAAGCAATGCCTCATATAGGGGGAGGGTGGATTCGAGCCAGAACACAAACCATCATTAATTTGGTTTGTAGTGTTTACCATTGCATGTCCGGGATCTAACCTGCATTTTAGTAGTCCTTCTAGTGAGTGCAATTAAGAATACATGGTTCCATCCATTAACAAGATTCAAAGCAAGGCCTCTGATGTGGAATCTGATCAGACAATGAGATTAGCATACAGGAAGCAGGTTGCGGATCCTATTCCTAATGTTTGAATTTCCAATTCTGATCATGGATTCAGGTGGTTGGAATCATAATCGTTTACTTCAGGCTGAGGTTGAATTTAGTGACTATTCTTGAGGAAAGTTATACGATAGTTACATGAATAAAAGAGATGCAAGACTGAGGGAATCATGTGATTCTAATGGAGCAAAGAAAGAAGCAAGGATGAAAGCAATGAATGATAGCCTTGAGCGCCATAGTACCGAAATGAAAGCTACCTTTTCTGCATGGTTTGAAGATAGACATAATTCTGTATCAAGTGCACAACGACGTGCAGAAAATCCCAAGTCATTTAATGCTCGCTCCGCTTTAAAGAGAGAAGATGTATCATCATTTTCATTTGCTATGTATAATAACAATATTATTTGTAAATTTAAATAGGCTATAAAAAATTAATGTTGCACTGTTTGTAAGAATTTACCCTTAAGACTTTGATAGCAGCCGCAAGATTTTAAGCAGCTTCAAGATGATGGAGATCTATCTGGTTTAGGTCTTTTGAGGAATATTCAAGGTAAAAAGCTATTTGTTCGCACCCCAATTCCGAGATCAGCCATCAAACTGACCTCTACTTCTAGGAAACGAAGGACACAACTCGATAATCCTTTTGCACAGTCTGTTCTTAACTTTTCTGACCTACAAAAAGTAAATACAAAGCCTTATTTTGCAGCTAGTAAAATAGTAGCTCGTTCTCGGTTAAGAAACTATACCCATAGCAGAAGTAATAATAATGAAGAAATGCCATCTGTTAAGGAAGACAAGTCATGACGGTCTCAATCTTTAAGAAAAAGCTCGGTGACTTCATTAGAGAGCTCAGAAGGTATGATTTTGACGCCACCGAATGAAGGTCACATGAAATCATCGAAAAATGTGGAGCCAAGACTAAGGAAGAATACAGGTATAGGACCTGGTGCAAGGTCAGTGTTAGCAGCAAAATGGAAAGGGCTTCAATATTGTCTTGAAAGTTGTGAACAAGGACGAAGAGTATGATAAACCAATATTCGAACCAAATGTTAAAGATGATGGCTTGGAAGAGCTTGACACCACAGAAACCGAAGGTAAAATTGTTATAGACGAGGTTGAGTTAAGAATGAGCCCTAAATCTGAGATATTGATAAATTCTGAATCAGAAAATGGCAACACCTCACAGTCTTTTTTGCAAGTCGATCATAGTTCGATTGCTAAATTGCCTGCTACTGTGACTTCCCCATTTCCAGTGTAAGATTTACATGGTGAGAGCCCAGTGTCATGGAATTCCCACACCAATTACCCATTCTTTTATAATCACGAGCCTTCTGATTTTGAATCTCCCATGAGGAGCCCATCATCTTGGAATCTACAGTCAACAGAAGCCGATGCAGTTCGAATGAGGAAGAAATAGGGGATTTCTCAAACTTAAATAATTGTAGATTTTTCTGCAAGTAAATCACGAGTCTCACATTAGTAACTGATAACAGGAACACTTTCTAATAGGAACACTTTCTAACAGGAACACTTTCTAACTGATTAAGAATGTCACTCGCTGTAACATGGCTAGATGCCTAGTGGTTGCGTGTTTAAGCACTAGTCAAATTTATATATGTAAAGTAACAAACCCCGTGACAATTCTTACCAATTACTTCTCAAACAAGAGAAATAAAAGGGTAAAATCTCACTTAAGAAAACACAATACGTATATTTTTAACCGGGAAGTATTTTCTTCTCGGGTCGTATCCCAACGAAGTCGTGAATTGAAATTCGAGAATAATTCAGATTTGAGTCAAGAATGAATAAATGGATTTTGAATTTTGAATTACACTACGAATATAATAGCACAATTAAACTATAGACAATATTCAAGAAACTAAAATCAATTAACTAGCACGAAATTTTAATACACGAAAATTAAAAACGTGAGCTAAAACTTAAATATAAAATCTAAGGCACTTATTTTACAAATTTATACCTAAAAGATCACAAATAAAAAGAAAATTAGGAAAAAGAATTAGAAGTTTTTAAGCTATTTTGAATTTTATATGATTTATTAAAGAAAAAATGATTTAAACTAAAAATACACTTTTCTAATAAAAATTAACACTGAAATTCCTATTTCTATATTTCAAAAATACTAGAATTGAAAAGAAAATTATTACAATAGAATTAGATTTTTCCTACTATTTTTTCTATTTTCTATGAATTTTCTAATAAAAAGAATTCTAAAAAACTATTTTTATTTCTAGAAAATACAAATTCAATTGGAAAAATAAAGAAAAATGGTTTTTAACTACTAAAAATGTGCAGAAATTTAATGGTATGAAAATGCCCAATTTTTACTAATCAATTAAACCCTAATTTTGCTAATTAAAATCTAAACCCTAATTTTATTAAACTAATTTTAAAAATATAAAACCTATTTTTATTAATCCTAAAAGACAGGGAAGAAAATGCAAAGAATGAAAGTAAAGGGTAGGCGGGGTAAGTAACTAGAATTTACACTATAGTTAAAACAGACAACCTTAAACTATTAAAAATGTACCAAACAGACCCTACGATTTAGCTTATTTTTGGCTTATCTAAAAAATGAAAATCAGCAAAAACTTAAAACATAAAAGTTAAACCTGAGCTTTAATACTACAACTTTAACAAAAGCACATTGTCATTTTATCAACTGAATAAGCTAGAAAATTAACTTCTTAAACTGCATTACAGAAACTATGGTTTAACTTTGAAAATTCTACTTTTCTAAACATTTTTGCTAATCTAGCTTATCATTCAGTAAAAAGTAAAAACCAAACGAATTTATATTGTAACCTATAGAAATGCACTAAGGAAATTCAAAAAGAAATAAGCTAAAAGTTAACAAGATTAACAAGAAATTTGCTATTAAAAAGTGGAAGTTCAGGCTTATTTACTGATATTAAGCAAATCCTAATAAGCTAACTACCTCAAATCTAAATCCTAGAGATTGAAATTTTGCAAATAAGCTATTCTATGATTATAAAAGGAACCTAGATAAAAGGATTTTGAAAATGATAACTAGAAAATAGAACTCTAAAAGAAATAAGCTAGTAATCTCAACTGCTGTTAGTACCACTTTTACAAGATCAATTAAGCTAGACTAAAAACTTTAAAAATGAAACTTAAAAGTTGATCTTAATAAAGCTAATGGAGATCTACTAAGTTGCTTAATACTAAGTTCTTACTTCCTAATTACAAGAGCTATAAACTAACTAGAAAAGTGATGAGACTCAGCAGTACTTACTGAGTAAGTACTGCTTGTTCTGATGTAGTTGACAAACTTTTAAAATGCAGGCTAAACCTCTAGTTTAAAACTCTTAAACTAACTAACTATATATATCTAAACCTACATTAACCAAATTTGAGCTCTAAAATGCTTTAAATCACTAAACTCTAAAACTACTTTGCACTTTAAAGTACCCTGGTGCTAGCAAGAGAATTTTAAGCTTTAAATTTTGAAATTCTACAAACTAACTTTCAAATCCTCTTTAAAACTTGTAAACTTTGAAAATCTAAACTTTGTAAAGTATTTTAACAATGTCTTGTTGACTTTTAGAGTCAACAACACCTTATCCCAAACACTAGTTAACTAAAACTGCCCCAACTGAATTTCACTTAAAATCTATTTTAAAACTAACAATCAAAATCCTATAACACTCTATCTTAAAACTAATCTAATTAAGCTATTTAAGCACTAAAAACTAAATCTTATGTTCTAAAAATAACTAGTTACTCACAAGGTAATATATCACTAGTTTAGAACAGATTCAACAAAAATATTTTTTGAGCTAGAATAGGTTAATGGAGAATTAACACAGCTAAAACTAATGAACAAACTCAAACAACCTTTAAATAAGGAATAAAGCATTTTCTCAGAATCAAGAATAAGCATCTATATTAAGCTTCAAATGCTAAAATGAAATATAGGAAGTGAAACCTGAATTTTGTAATCTCTGAACTCTAGGTCAACTCTTTCAGAGGTGAATACCTAAAACCAAATCCTAATTGTCTTTCCTAGCCACTAGAATAAAGAACTTAAGCTCAATAAGCTAACTTGAGCTTATCAACTCCAAAAGCTTCCATTATTCAATCAACTTGAATTCAAATGACCTTAGGTGAATAAAAGTAGAAAAATACAGTATTGAAAAGACTTTTAACAAAATTTTAACAACTTGTGAACAAAAGAAAACAGAATAAGCTAAATTTAGCTTATTACAAGCTTATTAGCTAAAAACAGCTTATAACATGTAAACTTGAAAACGAAAACAACTCAATTAGTTTTATTGACTTAGGAAAAATAGTACAAGATAAGAAAACAGAAGGTACAACTAACTTTGAAAGTTTAAAAACTCAATTGGAAAAGGTGAACAGTACATGTAAGCCAAGAAGAGAAAATTACAAAGAAAACTTAACTAACTCTCAAAACTCTCCAAAACTGAAATACAAGCTCTTATTTATAGATGAGGGTGAAGAGAGGATGATAACTTCAATCGTTCCAAGCCCTTGATCACTTTAAACTTGATTTTTAGCCGTTGGATGTCTTTGGTGAGGTGTTCGCACCAATAGGAGGCTGCCACGTGTGCAAAATGATGTGGAAGTTGTAAATACGAGGTGGGGTGAAGTTGGAAGAGACGGGAAAGAGATTTGGGAAGTTTGGGTTTGTTGGGTGTTTTGGCGGGAAAAGCAGGTATAAAGCTGTTAGGGAGAAGTTAGCCCGCGTTTGATTTGAAACTTTGGGGTAATTGCACAACTAGTCCCTCTGTTTCTTTCTTCATAGTGTAGTGTAAAAGTGAATTTTGAAAATTGCATTTCTGGTCCTTGTAGTTTAGTAAACTAGAAATGGTTTTGATTTTGGGCTTTTATTGGGCCGAATGGTGTAGAAGAATGGCCCAAGGGTATTTTAGTCTTTTTGCATCCTCTTCAAAGGGTATAATGGTCATTTCACTTCAAACTTTGACTTGACTCTTCATGACTATTGACCTCCTTTGACTTAAATTTGACTTCTTTCTCCTTGTGTCGGGGGCTGTAACCGGCTTTGGATATTGGCTTTCAAAACTCTCTCCTTTTACTTGTCTTTTCCTTTTCTTGTCCGGTTTTTGCTCGTTTTTGCTCTTTGACTTTAAATATCCTTTTCTCTGCACATTGAGACACAAAAGCACACATAATTTCCATCTTTTTGGGCATATTTTTTTGGCTTTTAATGGCGAATCCTGGGTATATTTAATGTATAACAATTTAACACTTATCAAAATTCCCCAAAACTGAAATGAATGTCGTGTCCTCTAACGACAATTTAATCAATTGTACACTTTGTAAACAAACAAGTTTCCAAAATGCACTTGTCTTCACCTTTTATGCATCCCCTTTTATTAAACATCTAAGCTTTTTCTCTACATTTTTATCTCATGAAACCACATTAATGGCAATCAATTTCAATTTGTGCAACTTTTAGGCTCATTAAATATGGCTTACTCTCCCGATAATAGAGCACAAGAAGAGTGAAAATCATCTTACCTGACTTTTCAACTAGACAAAACAAAGCTTATTTAACAGATCATTGTCAATATAAGTCTAAATGGTTAAGCTCTTATACTTACAACTTGTGAACTTTTCACTCCCAAGAATAAATTAATGATTAAGATGTGTGCACTCTTTTCAACTTAACCATAGATCAATTTATCTTTATAGTTGAAATCCATCTAAGCTTTACACTTAAGCCTGTGGGGGAGGCTAAAAATGTTAATAACATAGATAAACCTCAACTCAAAGCTAAAAGAAATTGAGAAACAAAATTTATAACTTGATTTTAGAAAATGAAATTTTAACCATTCTTTTATTTTCAATATACTATAAATTATTATTTTTCAATAGGAATGTTGTTTTTAGTTCGAACCCCCACTTAGGCCTTTCTCCCAAATAGGATATCGCATCAACAACCGGTGTTCTTAGTTCGAACCCCCACTCCGCTACTAACGTTTGTGGGATATCGCGACAACACCTTCTTCCTACAAAGCCTAGAATCCAAATCCTTATTCAATCAACACCTAGGGAGCCGCGCTCCCTAGTGATGTATGCCTACGGAACCTTGATTCCACAGTACATAGACCATAAATCCTTATTGCTACCCCATCCCAAGTCTCACATCTCAACAAGGATACGCCACGATTAAAAACTAATATAGGCTTTTATTACTCTATTTATTGGCGAATGGCTTCATTTGGCACTAAAAATAATGCTTTTTTGGCATTAGAAATGCTTCATAATTGTGCATTCTTTTGATAATAAGATTTTTTGGTGAATAGAAAATTTTCACTTTAGTAAAATCAACATAATAAATATGAAACCAAAAATCTTACTTACATAATATATGAATTACTTTCCCCAAAATGTAAGACTTTTACTAAGATGACATTGGTTGACTTATTAAATAAAAGAGCACGTATGATTAGGTTTGTTAAGCGCTTGTGGGAGTAAAAAAAGACACAAATCATTCATATAAGCTTTAGGTTTTCAAATAAACCTTTTGCTGAAGCAAATACACTTATAATTTAACTACAATCATCATCTTATTCTCACATTTTTAAAATCCAATGCAATAGGATTGTGAAAGCTTAGCCCCACAAAAGGTAGTTTAGAAAAGAACTAAGCTAAGGAGCATATACACCCGGTCAGTCAAAATTAACTCCTATTATCTCAACTCAACGGATTACCAAAAAGTGGTGTTTTTCCCCAAACTAAGCTTCTATTGTAAGCAAAAAATTTAAAAATTTCCACTTTTTTCACAAAAAGGTAATTCAAAAAGGTTCAAACAAGGTTGCGTGAAGTGCAAGTCAATATCGAAGATATCCTTCCCCAAACTAAAACGAAACTTTGTCCTCAAAGTTTAAAAGATAAGGGTCAAAAGGAATCTCAACAAAAATTCTAAAGGCCATTTATTAGGTATGCCAAAAGAATAGATGTTAGTTCGATAAAGACAAGGATATGAGATTTCCCACTTTATGAAGAGAAGATTGGAGACCATCAATGGAAATTGTGGGCATTGCTTTGTTCTTCCACAATTTTGAACCATGAATCCTCCAAAATCCAGAAAACCTAGACAAACAAACACAAACAACCAACAAGAACGAAAGAGAACAAGCCTCCTCTCATCATTTTCATTGTTAGCTCATAAACAACTACTAAACGAAAACGGCTTAGTTTTTGTTCACCGAGTACAAGCTATACTCGACCCCGAATTGATTTGTCCTTGGGGAAGCAAAGAAAAAATAGAAAGAAGATAAAAAGATAAGCATGGGGTGCCTCCCACGAAGCGCTTGTTTATTATAGAGTCCCCTAGCTTGACTCATATTCCAACAAGGTTATCATGGTGGGTCGGTCTTAACATCCGGGATAATCACATTAGGTACATCCTCTCCAAAATAGTGTTTCACCCTATGACCATTGACTTTAAAATTTGGACCATCCTTTTGAGAAAGTTCAATTGTTCCATATGGGTAAACATTAGCAATCGTAAATGGTCCCGACCATCGAGATTTAAGCTTCCCCGAGAAAATCTTTAGCCTTGAGTTAAAAAGAAGCACTTGATCCTCATCATTAAATTCATCATTTAAATCCATGTTTAAAGATTCATCATATTTTAAAAACTCTTCTATTTCTTCTCAAGAATCATCTCACTTCCTTCAAAAGGAGTGAAAGAAGGAGGATCCGAAATGATAGAAGTGGAATCACCACTCTTAGTAAAGTCTAAGACTTTTGGAGCATACTCCGCACAAGTTGCATCAATAAGGTCAATTCGTTTCACGGATTCAAAATTATCATAAGAAATTTTGGGAGTATCACCACACTTTATATCAAAGATTGATCATCAGTCATTAAAGATGATCTTTCCATACCATCCCTTATCACTAGCTCTTCCCCGTGGACGTCAATTAAGACCCGTGCGGTCCTTAAGAAAGGCCTACCAAGTATCAAAGGTACTCGGTAGTTGACCTCATAATCGACTACCACGAAGTCAGCGGGAAAAGAGAAATGTCCAACCTTTACAAGTACATCCTCTGCTATGCCGGTTGGAATGGCTAATGAACCATTGGCAAGCTCGAGGGTCATCTTGGTTGTGACAAGCTCAGGTAGCTTAAGCTTTTGATAAATCCCTAATGGCATGAGATTAATGCTGGCCCCTAAGTCAGCTAGGGCCATACATTTACTCATCTTGGTAAAGTCACATGGGATAAGGAAACGGCCGGGATCACCCAACTTCTCAGGAAGTTTCTTCATGATCACCGCCGAACAATTCTCGGTCAAAGGTGTGTTAGCTGCTTCTAAAAGTTTTTCTTTATTAGAAAGAAGAGCTTTCATCATTTGAGTATACTTTGGCATGAGAACTAAAGCTTCAGCTAAACTTATGTTGAAATGCAGCTTTTGAAACATCTCTAGAAACTTATGAAGCTGCATATCATTTTTCTCCTTTTGTTTTTGAGCTTTCATCCTTTGAGGATATGGAAGGTGGGTTTTTTTAGAAGGTTCTTTTGAAGGTGGAGAATTATTAACTTGAATAGAAGAAGGCTCGGGAGAAATTGGACTGCTAACCGGCTTAAACGGATTATGAGATTTTTGGATAACCGGAGGCTGGATGTGTTTGGTGCTCGGTAGCACCTTATCCTTGGTCACCTCGGTTTCCTTCTCAGTTAAAGATTCATTCTCATCAAAGAGAGGAGGAGGAATTGGTGGCACCGGTGTATAAGAAAGTCCGCTTCAAGTCGTAATGGCTCTAGCTTCACACCTTGGATTTGTGATAGTATTACTAGGTAAAGTTCCTGAACCTAATGCATTGTTATTTCCCATTTGCTTTTGAAACATGTTAAGCATCATATTTTGAAAATACCTTTGCTCATTTTGAAAATCTTGTTGTTCCCTTTTGAAATCATTCAAATTCTTTTGCAAATTATTCAAAGTAACATCATTTGCTTTTGTGTAAGCCTCAAATCTAGCATAAGTCACCGGAACTTGTGTACTCGGGGCTTGATAAGCTTGAGCTTGTTGTGTTAAGCCCGAGTTAGCTCCATGGTTAACTTGGTTCCCATTATTCCCATTCCTATTGTATCCTTGGTTAGGTCTAGAAGCTTGTGGATTGGGTTGAGTAAAGCCTGGTGGTCTTATTTGGTTTGCTAAGTTGGGAGTACGGTATCCGGAATTTCCATTTTGAACAAAGTTACCAACCGAAGCGGTTTGTTGAAATTGTTGAAAATTATCATGATAAACCGGTAGGGGGGGGTACTCATAAACTCCTCTAGTCATTGGGCACACATTTAAAACTATGATACTACCACAGTGGTAACACCTTTCTCCACCGCTTTAATCGGAAAGGGAGTTTAGGCCAAGAGCTTTCAATATGTTATCAATTCATTCAATTCATTTCCTAAAAGTCAAATCATCTTATCCTCTAATGCCGCTTTGCCATTTGTTGGAATTGCAGTTAGATGATGAAGAAGAAGTAGAAGAAGATGGAGGGCATTCGTACTCACTCGCTCTCAGCGTATCCTGTGAACATCTAAACTTTAGCATTATTCTCTATGATTTGTTATCCTTCGAGTTTGGACTTTTGTAGAGAAAATTGCCACCGGGCAGCGAAAAATTAAGAGAATTCTTGATCATGTAGCTAAAGAATTATAGAATGTGTCTAATTGAGTGCATGAGCGAAAATCCGGTGATGTGGACACTTCCTTAGAAGTCCTTGAAACCTCCAAGCTTCGGGAGAAAGTTCTTGAGCAATTTGTCCAAAAATTGTAATTTCATTCCGAAGTTTGGTAGTCTTAGAAGGGAAGAAAAGTTCTTGAACTTAGACACTACGTCATCCATGTAAGAATAGAATTCGGGGGTTCTTTGTGGAGCACGTTTTGGCAACCACCGTCAAGAGGTAAATGGAAGAGAAGAATGTTTGATGGTAGTGTTAGGACATCCGGCGGTACCTTTTGATTATTAGTTATGTCTCAAAATGACCGAAATAAAGATGAGCATGGCGATTCTCTTCATTTCTCATTGAAAATTCGATTTTGAACAAGATTAATGAGAGAGGATTTTAGTTCAAATTTTGAAGCATTTATGAGTGGTACAAACTATAGCACTGTCAAACCCCACGTGGAGCTGAAGTTTGTCGGGCCATAGTCGGTCATCGGCCATTTTGAATGGAAACTTCATCTAACAATTGGGATTGTCTTGTTGTTGGTCGAGAACGTCGCCGATTACGTCTTCTCGGAATTGTGTATTCCAAGGAAGGGACCGAGTGCACATAGCACTAGGAAAATAACAAAAAGAAGAATTTGAGTTTTATTTTAAGAAGATTATTTTTGGGGAAATTTACTATTTTTTAGTTTTATTAGGAAGAAAAACAATACAGAAAAATTAATTTTTTGGCAACCGTTAATTAGATGTTGATGGTCACAGATAAGTCTCCAAGAGTACGCACAATGGTGTCGAAGAAAGTTAGGCGAGGCCGCATGACTTCTTGCAAGTAGCTATCACCTTTCCTTAAATACTTATAATAGTTTTAAACTCAAAGGTCGTCGTACCTCGCAAGTCTAATCCCGATTAGTTTGGAGGTTATTGGATGGGTTAAGATGGATAGCTAGTATCCAAATTTGTTTATTTTGTTTTTTTAATGTTGTGCTTACTAATTCGATAGGGAATCGAAATTAATGATGTTTTGTAATATTTTTATTTTTTTTTTTATACAAAAATAGCAAAGTAACTTCCAATAAAAGGGATGGGTCTTCAAAACTCTACTTCAACGAATATCCTCAAAAATCGTTCACGTCTTCCCCGGCAACGGCGCCAAAATTTGGTATGCGTGTGTAACACTAGTCAAATTTATATATATATAGTATTAAACTCCCTGGACAATTCTTTCCAAATTACTTCTCAATCAGAGAAAAATAAAAGAATAAAATCTCACTTAAGAAAACACAATATGTATATTTTTAACCGGGAAGTATTTCTTCACGGGTCGTTACTCCCCAACGAAGTCGATGGAATGGTGATCTTGTGAAATTTCGGATTCGACGTCCAAGAATTTGATTTAAAGGTTTTTTGAATTTTGAATTACATACAGAATATAATAGCATTAAACTAAATAATTAACTAGCACGAAATTTTAATACACGAAAATTAAAAACGAACTTGAGCTAAAACTAAAATTTAAAATCTAAAGCACTACTTTTAACAAATTTTATACCTAAAAATCACAAATTTAAAAAGAAATATTTAGGAAAAAAGAATTAGAAATTTTTTAAACTATTTTTGAATTTTCTTTGATTTTTTAAAGAAAGATGAGTTACTAAAATTAACCTTTTTCTAAAATTAACACTAAAATTTTTATTTTATTTTTTAAAAATACTAGAGTGAAAAGAAAATTATAACAAAAAGAATTTTTAAAATTTTCCAAACTAATTTTCTATTTTCTTATGAATTTTTTAAGAACAAAGAAATTGCTAAAAAATCTTATTTTTAATTTTAGAAAATTTCAACTATTTAACTGGAAAAATAAAGAAAAATGATTTTTATCTACTTAAAATGTGCAGAAATCAAATGGAACAAAAATGCCCAATTTTTATAAACCAATTGAAACCTAATTTTGCCAATTAAAACCTAACCCTAATTTTATTAAAACTAATTATGAAAATATTAAATCTATTTTATTATTCTAAAAAGACTAGGGTGAAATGCAAAAGAGTGAAAGTAATGGGTAGGCGGGTGGTAACTAACTGATTTACACTCTAGTTAAAACAGATAACCTCTAACTATTGCAAAAGTACCAATTGACCACTTACGTTATGCTTAATTAATTGGCTATAAAAAGTGAGAATAAGCTAAAACTTAAAACTACAAAGTTAAACCTGAGCTTTTATAACTACAAAGTTAAACCTGAGCTTTTATACTACAACTTTAATAAAAGCTTATTGAACTTTTATCCACTATATAAGCTAAAAATTTAGCTTTTTAAACTGCTTTACAGAAACTTAAGTTTTTCCTTTGAAAATTCTACTTTTTCAAACTTTGCTTATATCTAGCTTATTTCTAAATGAAAATTAAAACCAAAAGTTGCTACAGGAAGATTGTAATGTGTACTAGAGATGTCTAACAAGAGATAAGCTACAAGGGAACAAGAATAACAAGAAATTTGTTATTGAAAAGTCTAAGATTAAGCTTAAAACTGTTATAAAGCAAATCCTAATAAGCTAATTAGCTTATTACTAAATCTTGGAAACTTAAACTTTGAAAATAAGCTATACTTTGATTATAGAATGAATCTAGATAAAAGGAACTTGGAGATGACAACTAGAAAGTAGGAATTCAAAAGAAATAAGCTAGAAATTTAAGCTGCTGCTATATCACTTTTGTAAGAACATAAAAGCTAATCAAAAGCTTATTAATGAAAGTTAAAAGTTGATCTTAATAAAGCTAATGGAGATCTACAAAGGTGCTTAATACTAAATTCTAACTTCTAATCACAATAGCTAAAAAGAAGCTAGAAAATTGGTGGCAACAGCAGTACTTACTTAGTAAGTACTGTTGCTGCTGATATGGTTGGTAAAAACTAAAGTGCAGGCTAATTCCTAAGTTGAGAACTTATGAATCTTCTAGCTAAATGTATCTAAGTGTACTCTAACCAAACTTGAATTCTAAAATGCCATGAAATCTCTTAAGTCTAAAAACACTTTTACACTTAAAACTGCCCTGGTGCTGGCAAAACTTTTTGAACTCTAAATCTTTAAATTCTACAAACTAACTTTTAAAACCTATTTAAAACTTGTTAACTATGAAAACCTCAACTGTGTAAAGTGAATTGACAGAATTATGTTGACTTAAGAAGTCAAAATCACCTTGACCCAAACACTAGTTATCCTGAACTGTCCAAACTATATTGCACTTAAAATCTATTTTAAAGCTAAAACTGCTAAAACCTTATAGCTACTCAATCTAAAACTCACCTCCTTAAGCTATTTTAACTCTAAAACCTACAGCTTATTAATAGAATTAAGCTAGTTTATCAGCTAGCTTATTCTACTAATTGACAGAATTAAAAGCTAAATGAAAACCTAATAGATTCTAGCTATAATCAACTAAAAATATTTGCATATCTAACCTATCTAAACAACTTTGAACAAGTTTAAGCACTCAAAAGGATAAAGAAATAAGCTACTTGATTAAGCTAAATGAATGTTAAAATGAAATATAGAAAAGGAAACCTGTGAATTGAAGTCTCAGAACTAGCCACTCTTTCTGAGTGAGTGGCTTTAAAACATAAACCTAATTGGCACCTTGCCTCTAAACCAAGAGCTATAAGCTCAATAAGCTAAATGTAGCTTATTACTCCTTATTGCTTCAAAATTTGAATCAAACTAAACTTAAATGGACAACATTGAACTAAAGTAAACAAATACTGTTAGGATTAATGTTTTCTTAACTTAGTACCGACAGTACAATAGTTAGTACCGACAGCTATACTTAGTACCGACAGTACAAAGTATAAGTAACTGTTAGTTAGTTAGTACCGTTAGTATAAAAGATAGTTAGTACCGTTGAGAAGATATTTAAAAGATATTTATGAGATATTTGTCAGAAAGTCATGTAAGACTTTTAGGGTTATCCTTAGTATATAAAAGGATAACTGTTGACATAGATAGACATATAGAAGATAGACGATTACAACAGATAGACAATATAATAGTTAGCAATCTGTAACTCTCAAGAACACTTTAACAAAGTTGTTATTCACTCAATCATTATTCTTCTTAGTACTTGTGTTAAGATTCCGCATTAACATATTGTATTCAAGTCATTGTTTCTATATAGTCAGTTGTATTTATACATCTAGGCTATCATCCTTTATAGGCTGCAAAGATCCCTTCAGATTAAGGAACCACAATTGGTATCAGAGCATTGTGGAAGAAACTTTCAATAAGAAGAATAGTCAAATCTAGTTATTCATCTCAAACCAACAAATCTAAACATGTCAGATGAAAATCCACCACCACCACCTCCACAACAAACTCAACAGGCCCCAACACAACAACAATCTCCTCATACAGTCTCAACCATCAAACTGTTTGACAATTCTAGCCCTTGTGGTTTTCAAAATAGGAAATGGGCTTTATTTTGGGCTTTTGTTATATGAATAGTGTAGAAAAATAGCCCAAGGGTATTTTAGTCTTTTCATCTTCCATTGTGAGGGCAAAGTGGTCATTTCCTTTAATCTTTTGTCCTTTCCTTTACTTTCTTGCCTCTTCTCTTGTATCGGGCTGATCCGGCTTTTATATCTTTCCTCACGTCTTTACTTGATCACTTGTCTTTTCCGTTTCTTGTCGGTTTTGGTTTGTTTTTGCTCTTTTTGACTTTAATATCCTTTCCTGCACATTATGACACAAAAGCACACATATTTCTATCTTTTGGCATATTTTTGGCTTTTATTGGCGAAATCCTGGGTATTTAATATATACAATTTAACACTTATCAAAATTCCCCAAACTAAAGGATTGCCGTGTCCTCACGCAATTTTTATTAAGTGAACACTTTGTAAACTAACAAGTTTCCAAAATGCCCTTGTTTTCACCTTTATTGAATCACCTTTTTAAGCTTTTTCTCAACATTTTATCTCATGGAAACACATTAATGGCAATCATTGCAACTTTGCAACTTTTAGGCTCATTGAAAT
>BQNB010110906.1:0-22461 GCA_026074375.1 Tanacetum coccineum
TAAGGGCACGTGAGGTTGTTACCTCACTTCATCAAGAATTCATTCTTCTTATTTATTAAATTGGGCTTGGAAATACTTGTTGGGCTTAAGCATGTTTAGGCTGGCCCGGCCCATAAAATAGGTTACGGGCTGACATAATAAGATCTGAGGGCAGCGTTGGACTCATTTTCTCGCGCTCTTTATAATGGCATGCTCGGGGATTTTTCACGACTTTATCTTGATTTTGAATATTAAGCACTCATGATCGAATCAATCTCGTAAATACCCTTTTTTGCATTGTTTTCAATTCGATTTACCTGCAAGACATAAAAATACCAAACAAACATATTTTCAATATAATTAAGCATATTTTATTATTTTTAGTCCAATTAATAGAGTTTTACAGGGTACAAATGATATGTGTTTTAGCACACATCAAAGACCTTAACCCGGGGCAAAGATGGGACTAAACATGTCGGCTTGACATTAGTTACTCGGTTACTAATGTCATGAGTCCCATATGGTCTAAGAATTGCACAAGTTTTTGCACTTGGTGAACATCACCTACCTATTGAATCTATCATTGCTAGCAGATCAACTGATGTGATGGTGGAACCTCAATGAGGATCTTAGCCTTTCGTAAAATTAATTGTTTTATATTATAAATAAGGGTAGATAATTTTAAAAGGATAGTTATTGAAAATACTAAATTGAACTTTGTAATTTATATTAATGACATTTATGCAACACAAACTGTAAATAAAAGTTTGTTTCCTTTCTTTGTTAGATGAAGGCAAACTAAGTCTTCTTTCCTTGTAAGAAAAAAGACTTATTCCTATCTTTTCTACTTGTATGAGAAAGCTATAATAGGAACACTTGAATTTTCCAATCCTAATCAAACTCTAAGCACACTTACTCGAGAAATCGTATTGTCTTGTTAAAGTCAAACGGTTAAGTACGGTTGCACATCTTATTTGGATGACTAGAGAACATGTTTTATATGGCCACCAAAATGATACACCTTGAAGGGTCAAGACATAGTATGAGTTTTAATAATTAGAAATGAAAATCTCAATAACGAAAGAGAAAAGGGAATTAATAGCATGTTTTCTAGTAGTTTTCCTTAACTCGAAGTTTTTCCTAAGATTCTACACACCCTTGAGGTAATGTAGAAGGAGGAATTTCTTGCAAAACTTTTAAGTTAAAGAATGGCATTGATGGCTAGTCCATCATATAGTAGAACTTGATGCATTTCATTGAATATCTAAGTACATGTTTACTAGTCCATGAGGCTCACATTAATGATAATGTGTAGATATTCAAATAGTAGAAAGGTAAATAAATTGCTACTTGCACTTCATTGGTATAAACACACATTTAATGTTATCTTGTCCAGTAGGAGCATTGCATTTTACTACTGATATAGACGCACATGTAATGTTGTCTAAATTCAGTAAGAGTGTAACACCTCCAAAATCAGACTTGCAGCGGAATGGTAACATTAGGGTGCCACGTCATAGTACAATACACAAGATATAGGAAACGACCTCAAAGGGGGCGTTTTAAATAAGTTACATTCGATGCATTTAAAATATCAGAGTTTTAGTTTTGGTCCCAGCACTTAAGAGTTTTAAACAAAGACACAGTTCAAAAGATGACATAAGTTTAGAGAAATAAGTTTAATAGTTTGCATCGAATAAAGGAAAGCACATAATCCGTCTTCATGATATCCAAGCGGGCTCCCATATAGAAATTACACATTATTACCTGAGATTAAAACATGCAAAAACGTCAACACAATGATTGAGTGAATTCATAGGTTTAGTAGTAATAATTTCATGGACTACAAGATTTAAGTATTTGTAGACAAGAGAAACATATTCACCAAGTCTAAAGAAAATATACATTATTGCCCTAAGCTCATGACACCGAACCTTAACATGTAATGAAATGTAATCAAACCAGTACTTGAGGTTTGTGCCCCAAAACAGATACATATGCTGCCAAACATCCTATGAAATATCTTAAATGTTAAATGCGTCAATGGTTATCTAGAAACCACAGCCCAGACGGGGATTGTCAGTCCCGATAAATCTATCCACAACACTCGCGTTTACTACCCATAGTAATTAACGGCTCATGATGAAAGGGGACTTAAATGGCAAAGTAGGTACTTAGGCAATAATAGAGTCAGGAAATAGTATACTGTTTCAAAAGTACTTGTGTCCAATATGTAAATCAAGCATGTAATCTCACCTCATAGAGTTTGCAAACAATTTGGTAATAAAAGGGGCTATGAATTCACCGAAAGTAAAAGAAAGTTAGAAGTAATGAGATCGTTGACCGAGCAAGAGTCTCTAAGGATCACCTAAAAGATGTGGTGCGTCTTATAACGGTAAAGTATAAATCGATATGTAAAAATAATTATGTGTTTATGAGGTGTGTGTCCAAAATAAGCATGACATTGCACTAGCATTTTCAAAGAAATTTTCACTCAAAAACTCAAGTCTAACCTGACCTTATATTGATTAAGACATGTGTTAAAATTTATCCCTTAACTCCCATTTTATCAAAGTTAATCTATACGTTTTAAATTTCAAGTGTATACGTTAATTTCCCAATTTCTGAAATTTACCCGACTACTCGAACCTCTAGCTCCTAATCCGTAAATGATAAAGATACAAGGCTTTTACCCCTGGAAATAATTTTAAGTATAGTTTTCAGAAATTCAGGGCTTACTTTCTCAAAAGTTTCATAACCATGTGAAAAGACTGATTTACCCCTGGTTACCCAAAACAGAAAGTTTCCAAATTTTTAACCCTTCACGGAAATGGCCATAAATCCCAATCTATGATATAAATTAAAGTGAGGCCAAAGGGAGGTGTTATCTCTATGTGTCTACTACAGGGATCAACTTTTTATTCCAACAATTTAGTGTAAAAATATGGACTTATACTTGTTTTCCTAATAGTGGTCCATATTTGACTATTTTTAGTAAATCGGTCATATCTCACTCATCCGGAAGAGATACGGCTCTATCCAATTCACCACATACTCTAAAAATGTTTGTCTACCTCTATAATGATTTTCCCAGTAGTCCACAAGCCAAAAATATTTCGTAATAAGCCCAACAAGTTGCTGACCTGAAATAGTCTCTAATTTCCCTTTATCAACACACACTCTCATTAGTTTTGACCACACCAAAAGTCAATACAATGTCATACTTGATTGTCACACCTCTTAATAACATAAAAATACATATTTTATAGTAGGTAATCAAATCAAAATGCTCTTACAAGATAAATTAAAGGAAACCAAAAAGGAAGGCTTAGAAAATGAAGAAAAACTAGTAGAACCTAACACAACTTTATTTCTCCTCTCTATAATTTTGACCCAAAAGAAAATCCACAAATATAATCCAACCCAAGATAACTTCAGCCCTCATACTTCATTTTTATCCAAATAAATAACCCTTTATAACCCCTAAATAACCTTGCAACACTTTTAACAAAATCAACCAAAAACAACCAACTACACCATGTTCAATAATCACCAATTTACACTAGATCATCATTTCCATGACATGCTTCAATCTTCAAAAAATATGATAAACTTCAAACCCTAAAGCTTACAAATGATGTGTTTATTGGTATTCAAAGGTAGCCCTTAATATAAGGATCAAGACTACACTAAAGTTTCAAGTGATTGCTATAGAAAATCTTTATGAATTGGGTGTTTTGGTATGCTTATGTTTGGCAAACAAATAGAGAGAGCAAGAAGATGTATTTTTTTTTGCTTTATGTGAAACAAGTGATGGTTTAGTAGTTTTGTTATGCATGGCATGCATAAGCCTATGACATGTGTTGTTGTTGATTAACAAGGTTAAGCCACCTCATTAGATGAGGTGGTTTATCCCACTAGCTAAATTGTTAGTGGTATAATTTAATGGTAGGGTATAAATATCAGGATAGGTGGGTAGTTTTGAGGCTAACGGGTACTGACGTAAAATATAATGAAAGTTAAGACGGAATCACGAAGTAAAAACGAACAAGATAAAAATAGTTCTACATTAAACGAGACACTTTTCTGAAATAGTAAATTACGTAGAGCGCGTAGACTAATATTTAGTCTAAAGCCGGGTTCATTTTTAATAAATGTTTTATTACGAACGCGAGACAACCTATTCGGTTAATCGAAAAATAAATTTTACTCCAAAGTAAATTAAATAAATAATGTATGGATTAAAATAATGACTTAAAATTTACAGGGTATATAATGGGAATATTTAACTACATGAGACACATAGACAGAAGAAAGTCTAAAATATGACTTAAACTTAGATATGATCACGAAACTAGTCGAATCGGGTAAAAGTAAAAATAAAATTTTTACTTAACGATAAAATAAGAATAAATTATAATAAATTTATTTACCCAAAAATACGAATTATCACAGTCGATCTCCCTAAGGGAACTCTGGTCCCGAGACATCAACTGGCGACTGCAAACGAGGTGGATGGAAAGAGATTTGGTTACTAGCAATACATACACATACACATAAAATTTTGATTTTTGGAAACATGAGTAGATGATATGTTTTGAAAAAATTTCAAGGTGGCTACTCTCAGCATGGCATGGTTCTTCCTGAATTATACATAGGTGATTAAGTTATGTATAATTGAGGACAAACGATGGCATGCTCAATATTTTGTCAAAAATAAAGTACGTATAAACTAAGATATCAAATGGTTTTATAATGAAGTAACATAGTTTATAGAATGATTGCGAAAACATTTATAGTAACCCAAAGATTTATGAAATAACAAAATAGTCCATTCCTACCATTTCCTCAAAACTTCCTAATCGGGTCGGTGTCAGGTCAAATTTGAACATACGATTAAGCAAGGTTAAGTGCAACTACGTGAAACGGTGAAGGTGTTAATAACTTTTCCCCCTTGGTTAATCCTACATCATATCTAGTGTCTAAGGCGTCGGGGGTAATATCGGTAAAAGGAGTAAATACAAAATACATAAAACTTCTCTCAGCACCCGAATTAAATAAAATACTGGCGTAAGGATCATTAACTAAGACGTACCCGCAATTACGTTCGGATCTTGCTGGGGCTCCTCAGTTCTTATAACATAGGCTCCGCCACGAGCACCTTCATTCTGCGGGTTTCTTCCTCTTGGACACTTATCCTTGTAATGTCCCTTCTCCCCACAAGCAAAGCATATCACATTCTGCAGCGAATTGCCTCTAGCTACAGGAATCCTAGTTCGACAATCCTCCTCCTCGTGACCAAGCTTGTGACAATTACTACACCAAGGAGGACACGGACCTGGCTGATGATGTGCCTTGCACCTATTGCACCATGGTAAGTTCCCAGCATAGCCTCTACCCTCGGCCGAGGCTACAACATAAGCCTTAGCAGTTTCTTGTCTTTGGTTTTGCTGCTGGTGATGGTTGTTCCCTTGCTGGTCTTCCCACTTCCTTTTATTGCTTTCACTCACCCTTGCAGCCTTACCCTGAACTGCTTGCTCGACCAGCTCACGAGCCATATTGATTGTCTCGTGCAGGGTAGTGGGCTTTGAAGAAGTAATATTTCCCTTGATCCTTTCAGGAAACCCTCGAATATACCTCTCAACCTTTTTCTTTTCACTAGGCACCAAATTGGGACACATCAAAGCTGGCATAGCGTCATCGGAAACAATTGTTGTTGCTCGATGTCCATCTCCGTTCAAGTCCAAAGTCCAAAGCTCTTGCTCCATCATTTGGATTTCAGTGGCTAGGCAATATTCAGTAGTCATCATTGACTTAAACTCAGTCCAAGGAATACGGTTAGCATTGACGAGCCCTAGGGTGTGCACATTTCCGTTCCACCATGTTAACGCATGACCCTCAAAAGTACTAGCAGCAAACATAACTTTATCTTCTTTGGCACACTTGCAAATTTCAAACACTTGCTCTACTTTCTCTATCCAACGCCTTAAACCAACAACACCCACTGTTCCATTAAAAGGGTGAGGTTTTTCATTCATAAAAGTCTTGTGTGAACAACCCTGCACATTCATAGTTTCCCCAACATTCTCAGAGTTTCCTCCTGAACTTTTGACATTATCCAAATTGGCCCTAGTCTTTTCGTATTCCTCAATAGCTTTAGCCACACGCTTTTCCACTAATCTCTTAACAGATTTCTTCTTCAATCTTCTAGGCGGCATGATTCTGGCAATACAAATACACAATTCGTTAAGAATTTGTAAAGGTATGCAAAGTCATGGTACATGGTAATAATGGAGAAAGGAGATAGAGGAATGAATAAATAATCCCAAAAATTATTTGAATAAATTATAAAATTTAAAATTTTTATAATTAAATAATGAAGCTTTTTATAAATAAACATCCATTAATAGATGGATCAATATTTATAATTGATTGACGTGAATAAATAACAATACGTCAAAAGATAGACGTAAAAGATAGAAATTTAACCAAGTATTATATATATGTAATACAATAATGATAATCGAGGAAGTAAATAAGGATCAGAGAGTTGCGCGCGCGGATATCAAATAAGCGATGAAGGATTAGGCATTTTTTTTGAAAATGAAAGAAAATAAAATCTTTAATAATTTTGGTTATAGACTAGGTTTTGAAAGATGACCCAGTTCCCTATAACCTTGGCGCTGATACCAATCTGTAACACCCCCAAAATCAGACTTGCAGCGGAATGGTAACATTGGAGTGCCACGTCATAGTATAATACACAAGATTTAGGAAATGACCTCAAAGGGGGCGTTTTAAATAAGTTACATTCGATACATTTAAAATATCAGAGTTTTAGTTTTGGTCCCAGCACTAAAAAGTTTTAAACAAAGACACAGTTCAAAAGATGACATAAGTTTAGAGAAATAAGTTTAACAGTTTACATCGAATAAAGGAAAACACAGAATCCGTCTTCATGATATCCAAGCGGGCTCCCAACCAGAAATTACACATTATTACCTGAGATTAAAACATGCAAAAACGTCAACACAATGGTTTGAAGTGAATTCATAAGTTTAGTAGTAATAATTTCATTCCATGGACCACAAGATTTAAGTATATGTAAACCAGAGAAACAGATTCACTCAAATTCTAAAGGAAAAAAAAATATACAATTATTGCCCTAGAGCTTCATGACATCGAACCTTAACATGGAATGAAATGTAATCAAAACAGTACTCGAGGTTGTGCCCCAAAACCAAATACAGATGCTGCCAAACAGCATACAAATACCTCAAATTTTAAATGCGTCAATGTTATCAGAAACCACAACCCAGACGGGGAATTGTCATCCCCGATAGATCTATCTACAACACTCGCCTTTCTACTCCTTAGTATTAAACAGGCTTCATGATGAAAGGGGACTTAAAATGGCAAGTATGTACTTAAGCAATACTAGAGTCAGGAAATAGTATAGTACAGTTTCAAAAGTACTTGTGTCCAATATGTAAATCAAGCATGTAATCTCACCCCGTAGAGTTTGCAAACAATTTGGTAATAAAAAGGGGCTATGAACTCACCGAAAGTAAAAGAAAGTCAGAAGTAATGAGATCGTCGACCGAGCAAGAGTCTCTAAGGATCACCTAAAAGATGTGGTGCGTCTTAGAACGGTAAAGTATAAATCGATACGTAAAAATAATTATGTGTTCATGAGGTGTGTGTCCAAAATAAGCATGACATTGCACTAGCATTTTCAAAGAAATTTTCACTCAAAAACTCAAGTCTAACCTGACCTTATATTGATTAAGACATGTGTTAAAATTTACCCCTTAACTCCCATTTTATCAACGTTAATCTATACGTTTTAAATTTCAAGTGTATACGTAAATTTCCCAATTTCTGAAATTTACCCGACTACCCGAACCTCTAGCTCCTAATCCGTAAATGATAAAAATACAAAGCTTTCACCCCTGGAAAGCATTTTAAGTCTAGTTTTCAGAAATGCAGGGCTTACTTTCTCAAAAGTTTCAGAACCATGTGAAAAGACTGATTTACCCCTGGTTACCCAAAACAGAAAGTTTCCAGATTTTTAACCCTTCACGGAAACGGCCATAAATCCCAATCTATGATAGCAATTAAAGTGAGGCCAAAGGGAGGTGTTATATATATGTGTCTACTACAGGGATCAACTTTTTATTCCAACAATTTAGTGTAAAAATATGGACTTATACTCGTTTTCCCAACAGTGGTCCAGATTTGACTATTTTTAGTAAATCGGCCATATCTCACTCATCCGGAGGAGATACGGCTCTATCCAATTCACCACATACTCTACAAATGTTTGTCTACCTCTATAATGATTTGTCCAGTAGTCCACAAGCCAAAAATATTTCGTAATAAGCCCAACAAGTTGCTGACCTGAAACAGTCTCTAATTTCCCTTTATCAACACACACTCTCATAAGTTTTGACCTCACCAAAAGTCAATACAATGTCATACTTGATTGTCACACCTCTTAATAACATAAAAATACATATTTTACAGTAGGTAATCAAATCAAAATGCTCTTACAAGAGAAATTAAAGGAAACCAAAAAGGAAGGCTTACAAAATGAAGAAAAACTAGTAGAACCTAACACAACCTTATTTCTCCTTGCTATAATTTTGACCCAAAAGAAAATCCACAAATATAATCCAACCCAAGAAAACTTCAGCCCTCATACTTCATTTTTACCCAAATCAATAACCCTTTATAACCCCTAAATAACCTTGCAACACTTTCAACAAAATCAACCAAAAACAACCAACTACACCAAGTTCAATAATCACCAATTTACACTAGATCATCATTTCCATGACATGCATCAACCTTCTAAAAATATGATAAACTTCAGCCCCTAAAGCTTACAAATGATGTGTTTATTGGTATTCAAAGGTAGCCCTTAATATAAGGATCAAGACTACACTAAAGTTTCAAGTGATTGCTATAGAAAATCTTTATGAATTGGGTGTTTTGGTGTGCTTATGTTTGGCAAACAAATAAGGAGAGCAAGAAGATGTATTTTTTTTTGCTATATGTGAAACAAGTGATGGTTTAGTAGTTTTGTTATGCATGGCATGCATAAGCCTATGACATGTGTTGTTGTTGATTAACAAGGTTAAGCCACCTCATTAGATGAGGTGGTTTATCCCACTAGCTAAATTGTTAGTGGTATAATTTAATGGTAGGGTATAAATTTAGGGATAGGTGGGTAGTTTTGAGGCTAACGGGTACTGACGTAAAATATAATGAAAGTTAAGACGGAATCACGAAGTAAAAACGAATAAGATAAAAATAGTTCTACATTAAACGGGACACTTTTCTGAAATAGTAAATTACATAGAGCGCGTAGACTAATATTTAGTCTAAAGCCGGGTTCATTTTTAATAAATGTTTTATAACGAACGCGAGACAACCTATTCGGTTAATCGAAAAATAAATTTTACTCCAAAGTAAATTAAATAAATAATGTATGGATTAAAATAATGACCTAAAATTTACAGGGTATATAATGGGAATATTTAACTACACGAGACACGTAGACAGAAGAAAGTCTAAAATATGACTTAAACTTAGATATGATCACGAAACTAGTCGAATCGGGTAAAAGTAAAAAATAAATTTTTTACTTAACGATAAAATAAGAATAAATTATAATAAATTTATTTACCCGAAAATACGAATTCTCACATTGTGGGTCTTAGCCGTTCATTTATTGAGACTGACGTCCGCCCCACTTTGTTACATGATAATGATGAGGGTAGGTGTCATGTCTATATATATGCACAGGGTGGAGTGATATGTGCTTAATTACACATATCTTTTACCTTTAAAAACGAGCTACAATAACCAAAAACGGACTCAAAATGCCAAACACATTCATGCACATTCACAGAGACATTATCCATAGAAGAAGTTCACAATTATGTTCACAATGTCTTTGATGATTACTTGTTCCAAGAGTCGTTCGTTTTCGTTCAAAACTATATTCATTTTAACGTCAAATGTTTTTGACTCTACATGTTGTTGTTCCACAACCTGTTCCATTTGATGAAAGACATTTTGGACTTCAGATAGTTCATTAACCAAAAATTGATCAAATGAATTAAATAAGTCCTTCAGTGCTTTTACAAATGGAATTATTTCATCCCTAAAACAAGCTTTTGTATGTTCGAACCCCCACATTCCCTCAGTGATAGCTGTGGCCGTGGTTCTTTCTTTGACAACCACGTCAAAGCTAGTAAGGTGGTGTTTAAGTTTCTTCAAACTCGTATTCACCATGCTAACTTTAGGAACCTCAACTTTCGTGGGTCTACTAGAAAGAGTGGGTTTTTGAGAATTCACAAAATTCTGAGACCAAAAGGCTTGTTCAGCAGATAATTCAGTTTGTGGAACAAATCATGTTTCAAAATCTTAAGAAAGTTGATTAAGAATAGTATAATCGATTGGTGTAGTATTAACTTTCTTTTCTAACATCATAGGATCTTTTTGTTTTAAAAATATTTTTGAACGACTCTCTTAAGCAAGCATTAGGGTCTCTTCGGAGTCATGAATCATAATTGCATTAGTTTTCTCAATGACATTACCATCATAAAGCTTTGGTTCCAACTACTGAGCTTTCTTCAGATAGAAAGGATTTTGAAAACCTAGAGCTTGTTTAGTGGTATGATCATAGAAAAACTAAGGTTTCGTCAACATGTGAACAGTTTGTGCAGATTGATCTCTTTTAAAAACAATATTATCTAGCTGTTTGATCTTCTTTTCTAACGCAATCTCTCTATCGATGTTCCTAGATTCTTCTTTCTTAAAATCATTTTTGAGAAGAGTATCTGTTTGCATTAAATATTCCTTTTCTTTTAAATGTTCAGAAAGAGTTTGTTTAAGACGATCAATCTCTACAGACTGTGCACTTGAATCTGAAACGTTATCATTACTCCTTAAATCAACATTTTGTCCTTCTTTCAAAACTTTAACTTGTTCCTTATATCTTTCAAGCTCAGCAGTTAAAGTATCATTGACACTTTTATTGTCCAGATTTATCTTGGTACAATTAACTACTTGTGTTTTCAGTTGTTCAATCACTAATAATATCAGTGCATCTATATTGTCAGAAGAGTTAGAATTTGAACAGCTGCATATGGTGATTCAAATCCACCATATGTGAATAAGGAATGATTTTGCTATCACTGGTTATTTCAGTCTCTAAATGGTTTTACAACATTCTATTGTTTCAGAAGTTTGACATAGCCTGCACAGCTTGATAATCATATTATTATTTACAATTATCATGATATATGTCTCTGCGAGAGCATCTGACATAATGAGATAAATTCGCCATGAGAGCAACTTTGGCAGTGTTAAGTTCATCACAATCAGAGTCATATGCATCCAAATCATCGGCTTGATAAGCAGCATTATAGGTAATGACAGTCTGTGTGGCTTGACCTTTTGTAATTCTTGGATCTGCCAAAAATGCTAGTTCCTCCTCATGTAGAATTTGATTGTTTGCTTGAGCTTGTACCAACAACACTTTATCCTTAAACCATGAATCATCCCGTTTCCTTTTAGGTTTAGTGCATTGTTTAGACATGTGTCCTTCCCCTTTGCAATTGTGACAAATAACAGTCCTTTGTTTCCCAGAATTGCTTCCACTTGCTCCTAGAGTGTAGGTCCTTGTAGTACCCGCAACAAAAGAAGTGTGTCTCCCCTGAATTGGTTGTAAGGTCACTCTCTCATCATTAATGGTAGCTTGTTGCCTAGGGTTTGACGAATTCCTCAGCTGGTTATTGGTAGTAGGATAGCAAAAAGTGACAACAGCAGTCAAGAAAGACATTATGTGATTGATGGCATCAGTGGGATCATCACCTTTCTGGAACACTAGAACAATTAGACCTGAGTCTAGTTGAGGAAATTCATATTGTTGGTTAACTGTGGGAGCATATTCCAATTGAGGGATGGATGATGGTGGAGAATAAACATTGTGATGAACTGATGATTGATAATCATTGGATGGATAAGTGATTGAAAGAGGTGTTAATGATTGATTATTTTGTATTGTGAGACTTGATAAGGTAATACATGTTGTGGAGACTGATTATGGTGAAAACTTGTGGTTGAATTGAGAGTTTTTGTATGATGTGCTGGATAAGTTTGATAAAGGAGATTGGATCATCTGATGGGTTACAACCAAAGCAGCGGTCTGAGTTGTATTCATGCATTAAACGAACCTCATTTGCATGAAATTCATGCTGTCCTAAGTAAGCATGAAGCTGATCAATGTTAGTTGTGTGCAAATCCCGAACTAGTTTGACATCTGTCACAAATTTGCTCCACTTAGGAGGAAGAGTATTCAAAAACTTGGTGTTTACTTGAAATTGTTCCATTTTCATATTGTAGATGTTCATATCATTGAGTTGCAGTGAAAATCTCAAGTAGAAATCATGCAATGTTTCCCTCTTCTTATAAGCAAACTTATTGAATTCATCATAAAGCTTACACTCTCTTTCATGTTTCGTCAATGAAGTTCCTTGCATGAGAAATTGAATTCTTTCCTAAAGTTCCTTGGCGACTTTATGATTGCTAACCAATGCATAGACCTCGGGTGGTAGTCCTTGGAGAATGATATTTGTTGCCTTGATATCACAGTCAGCTTGAATTGCTTCCGTAGCAGATAACTCAGAATATTTCTTTGGTCTTGTCACTCTATTTTCCTCAATTGAAGGCCATATAAGTGGACCATTTTCAATAGATTCAAGAATCATTCTTTCATGTTGTTTATTCATCATATATAGCTCCATTCTTCTTTTCCAAGAATCGTACATATCTTTGTTAGCCTTAAAATATGGTGACATATCCGGAATTACATTAGTTCATTTATAGCGTGACACGTAGGGACTAATAATGACTAGTTATAATAGCTAAGTGTCACTAAGACTATAAATACCCCCTCCATACTTCCATAGAGGGGTGAAGCTCACTTTTGTAAAAGTGTAAGTGTGTGTGTTTTCTCTCTAATACACACATCTTCCCATCTCTTTAACCTTTCAACTCTAATAAAATGGCTTTACATTTATTTCACTCTATCCAACCTCCATATCAGTTTTAATCCTTGTTCTTGTATGTCATTTACAATCTATAATTGGCATCAGAGCTGCAGGGGTGTATTGTATCATGTGTTTGTTGTTTCGTCACTGTTCACATTACTGTTCGTTACTGTTCATCTCGTACTGTTCACGTCACTATTAATGTCACTGTTCATTCATGGTGTTACTGTTCATCGTGGTTATCTATTTTTTTGTACAATGGAAGAAATCTGGGTTTGTTATTTTTTCTCCTTGGTTGCGTTTTGACCAAAAAGACAATACCCAGATCCGGTTTTTAAGGAAAAAGTACATGTTGCGATTTGATTACGTTTTGGCAGGTTGCGTTTTGTCAAGATCTGATTGCGTTTTGTTGGAAACTTGCGTTTTGCAAGCGAATGAAGACCCTTTTTGCAAGAAAGTACAAAAGTCATGCTGCCTGCGTTTTGTTTATGTTGCGTTTTGTCTCAAATTTCAATATTTGGTTGCGTTTTGTCTTGAAACTTTGCGTTTTACCCCCCAAGACCTTGTTGCGTTTTGCTTGGTTGCGTTTTTGCTAAACCACAACCAAAACCGAGTCAACTCGGTATTTACCGAGTTGACCCGGTCAAACTCAATAAGTCAACCAACAATAATACAACAACATCGACAGCATCAACATCAATCCAACAAATCCATGTCTAACCTATTAATCCCTTCATCACATCAACATAACAACTCTATCTCCCCCACTCGTCTTCAAGACTCGAATGACATCAAAATAAATAAAATTGATCTCAGAATGTTTTCGTGATGCATAGCAAATTGATGACCTTAAAGATCATACACATGAAATTATATCTCATCATTGATCTGTCAAGGGTTCAAAACCTCTTTGATATTCGAACATCAAGATAGTTGTATAACAAATTTGTTATAAACCATTCTTTGTTTCGATTTTAGAAATACACACAAACAAAACCATAATCAACCTACCTGAGACCCCGTTATACAAGGTCTTGAAGCAAAATTTCTTGATTCTTCTTCATGGCGTATGGGTTGATAAAGATTGAAACAAGATTAATGTTTTGGTTTGTGTTGTTTCGTTGGATGATGATCCACTTATGGAGATGTGATGTGTATCATACGGGGATTTATGGATGATGGAAGTTGATGTAACTGTGTTTATGACTGTGCGCTTATAGCTGATGAATCGAATATAAGGTTAGTGATGGATGAGATAGATAGGTTCGATATTTTTTGTTAGAAGTGATGACTGCGTTTTTTTAGTATGATAAGGGTTAGGGTTGTAAGTGAGAGTAATTAGGGATTGTTGTATATCTCTACATTCAAGTGCACTAGATCTGGGTATAATTAAATGGAATGGACCGGGTCTATTGAAAAATAATGTTGGGCCAGGACAAATAACATAGGATGGGAGTTGGGACTGGATTTATGGGCTAAATGACATTTTGGACCAAGTTTATTATTTTTTAAGATGGGCTGACTGTTTTGCTTAGTTTGGTGTATCTGGAGTGTTCTTAAGCATATGGCGCGGGTATTACAAAATAAAGGGTTGGCTTTTTGGTGTGCTAATTTTTTTTTATAATGCAAGGATTGAGCCGAGTACGAACTACTAATCACGGACAAGTTGGACTCGATGATGTTTTTCGTTGACTACATTCAAACACAACTTTTGTCTAGTTTAACGGACATTCGTGAACAACAAAACACAACAAACACGATACCATTCATTTTAAAAAAAAAAAAAAAAAAAATAAAAAAAAAAAACAAAAAAAAAAAAAAAAAAATAAAAAAAAAAAAAAAAATTTTAAAAAAAAAAAAAAAAAAAAAAAAAAAAAAAAAAAAAAAAAAAAAAAAAAACAAAAAAAAATCCTAAAACGATCCGAAAAAGATTCAATAAATTGACAAACGGCTAAAGATGGATTACGATGACATGTGATCACGGAGTTGATTTGGTATCCCTTATTTTTGAGCTTGAAGTGGATATCTTGAAGGGTCTATTTTCATCATCGAGACTTCCTTTATTTGCTACCTATTCTTTTAAACCCAATCTATTCGATTGATGACTTGCTTGAAGTATATGTTATGATCAAGACTAGAATTATCTTTACATCATGTTCCTGTGATTTTTTGATATTTAAATCTATAAAATTTATATTAATAACTAACATATACCATCTCTACTAATTGTATAATTTCAATAGTGATAGTGTGTGTCTCTCTCTCTCTCACTCTTTTTGTAACAGGAGGGTTATATATAACATAAGATATAATTTGCACGTTCTTCAATCAAATACAATACACCATAGCAATGTACTATTGTTCTCTATCTCTTAGAGGCTCGCGCTCCTTTCACTTACATTTTCCAAGTTCTGGTATAATGGGTAACACTATCACCAAGTGATCCACAACAATAGTGACGATTCGAGGTTGGTAAAGTTATCAAGAATTTAAAGGAATCGCATACAACTCACGCCAATCCCACAGGGCATTCCAAAGACAAAGGTTAACTTAAGTCCAATGTCTATTGGTGGGTGTATATCGGTCTGCGTCAGAAGGGTTGGTCGTGGTCACGCTACTAGAGATCGCTCTTTCAAACGACCTTGGAAATATGTTACCAGGGTCGAGTATAGTTAGAAGATTCGCGCGCTGTCAGCTTCTTATATTGGATCGGTGACTTGGTGAAGAGCGTCACTCGCGGCGCTTCTCTCGCGCAGTAGCGTCGCTGAGTAGTGGCGTTTAGAGAGAGTGTGGATGGTGCTTAATCGACAAGAACTTTATCGAGAGTATAGTGTACACGAGACTCTCAATGATGCTGTTATCGACGAATGTGACTAAATATGCATCATGGGCTAAAATGCTGTACAAGTCGGGGTCTTAGGTTGGACTTGTGTTGCATGCATACGCTTGCCAATAAGTGTGATCTAGTAGTGGAATACTAGTGCATGTGTTATTAGTGATTGTTTGTATGAGGTTATATCTAGGACGAGACGTAGAGCAAAGAGTGTTGCTGAATTGTTCGCATGCAGCCTCAACGAAAGATTCCAACAGCCCTAATTGACAAGAAGTAGAGGTCGTTGGTGTGGTTTGATTCTAGAAAATTTCCGATGTGCACGTCAATGACAAGTAGAAGAAGTGTGATCAAGCTCAAATAAGTTTTTAGAGTTTTATAAGATAGGGATGTTGGTTTGGAGGAAGCTGATTCAGGACTTGTGCCAAAAAGGAGTATATGAAGGAATGCATTTTCAAGGAACATGTCTGTAGTGTCCTTCTGGGGTGGAAGTTAATTCCAACTCTGCATACTACTGAATGGTTTCAAAAAGTCAAGTAAAGGACGAATAGAAGATAGATCCCAAGGGATGGAATACATCGTTTCAAGACCAGGAGAACTTAAAAGACAACTTCAGCTTTGGAAGCGCTTTGGAAGACTTTATTCAATTGTATTTGTACTTGTTAGGAACGTTGTAAGTAATTCCGTATGTGTCCACATATTGGGGGAAGATTGTTAACCTTAAAATACGGTGACATATCTGGAATTACATTAGTTCATTTATAGTGTGACGCGTAGGGACTAATAATGACTAGTTACAATAGTTAAGTGTCACTAGGACTATAAATACCCCCTCCATACTTCCATGGAGGGGTGAAGCTCACTTTTGTAAAAGTGTAAGTGTGTGTGTTTTCTCTCTAACACACACATCTTCCCATCTCTTTAACCTTTCAACTCTAATAAAATGGCTTTACATTTATTTCACTTCATCCAACCTCCAGATCAGTTTTAATCCTTGTTCTTGTATGTCATTTATAATTAAATCTTTTCTCCTAACATAGGTGGACGAATCGTCAGACTGACAGAGTGCTTTGTCGCAAGAGGTCGTCATTGAGAAATTTGTATGTTAATAGGATTATTGTCGGATCGAACGGTTGGTAGAAAGAAATTGTGTTTGGATTATGTTGTATTTTAAGAGTTTTAATTCATTGAACTTACACGGGATTTTACAATTTTGAAAAAAGCCGGGACAAAACTAGTTAATGTTTCACGTGGATTTTACATTTCAAAGAAAAGAAACGTTATAAATTTACGAAATGTGAGTTGTTCCGTATCGTTATTATCTTGACTAGTTCGGTGTGGTCTTTGAGAAATGGACTAGTTTGAGTTTACACTGAATATAGATAGATCGGTTTATTCAATGTTGTAGTCTAGATTCGCACACACTGAAATAAACTAGATCGGAACACACTGAAATAGATTAGATGGTTATCCCGGAAGAAAACTACGTCCTCTGACACAAGAAATGACTGTTCGGTTACCCGTCACTGGTTGTAGTCTAGATCGGCACACACTGAAGTAGACTATATCGGTTATCAATGATAGAAACTAGTTCGGCACACACACACAATTGATATAGTTTGAGTTAAGTCAATATTGTAGTCTAGATCGGCACACACTGAAGAAGACTAGATCGGTTATCACTGATAGAAATTAGTTCGGCACACACTGAAATTGACTAGTTCGATTGTTTCACGAAACCCACTTTTTCAAAACTCAAAAAGACATGTTTTTGATGATTGTTTTCCAAAAAAATTTGTACCAAAAGTGTTACTAAGCCTATAGGGACAAGAAAAATGAAAACTTTAAGGTTTTTAAGCCGAAAATTTTAAAATCAAGATTTTGACCTTTATAAAGCTCACGAACCCAAATGACACAAAATAAGAGATTTTTCTATGAATCTAAGCACACACACCTATATCCAAGGATACTATATCAAAGCTACCTATGTAGATGATCTTTTAGTGTAGAACTTAAGCTTAGAAAACAAGAAAAAATCAAAGAGACGAGGTCTTTTTAGTAGTAAAACGCACGGAAAAAACAATAAACATAAAATCTAAACACACCACTCCATGGCTCTTGATACCAATTAAAGACTAATCTAATAACATGCTTGATGAGAGGGAAAGAGGTTGTTTTAGTGAGAGATAGGGTTGGATGAACACTTAGAGAGAGAAAGTAAACATATAAGAGAACTTGTATTAATGTGTGAAAAATGAACAACCAACCACCTCTCCAAGGCATGGAGAGGTGTATAAATACCCTAATGAGGCCGGCCATGGATGGTCTTACATGGGCTTTCCATGGGCTTTTCCTATCTTAGCCTATTAAGGTTCCAAAAATAACTATCGAACCCCCGCACGCTCTACGTACTCCGTCGCTCTTCTATGGTATTTGTGAACGATACTTCTAGGATTTTCGTATTCTTGACGTTTAATCCCTAGATTTTTTTTATTTAAATTTTTTTTTTTTTTTTAGATTATTAATCAGCGAATAAGGATGCTTATGCGGATGTCTTTAATTGTGTGAAGAATTAATGTGTAGGTCTTCGGATTGATGTAAACGCTAGTTCTTAAGAATGATATGCCGCTGAGAGAAGAAATCATTGCACTTCATAAAAAACACGTTCTAAATGGATTAATAATGGTAAACAGTTTTCTTATATTTGGCTCGATCGCACATTTTATCTTTTTGTTATTAGCTCACGTATGGGTTAAGTGCCTTGACTTTGATTTGTAGTTCACTAACCAAAACCGCTGCCAGTCTCTCTGGCTGAAAACCCCTTTTCTCTTTAGAATTACGTGTGTTTAGAACTGACATAGGTTTAGATTAGAATATGTTAAACATAAGATTAGATAACCAAGATATTAATTAAATTGATAGATATTAACCTTGCTTCAAAGTGTTCGAACCCTACTTACACGAAATCTACTACCGAGTCGGGTACACTGACCGTTTTTAAGTGTTGTTTTTGGTTTAAGTCTGGCCAAAATATAAATTAAAACTTGAGTGGGGGGCAATAAAATTATACACAATGAATGACACATTAAGTTTTTTTGGCGCCGTGCCGGGGAGTGGAAAATTATGTTCATTTTAATTGATATATTTTGGTTTTACAACATTAGATTAGATCTAACCCTTAGGAGTAGAGTAATTTAGATTAGTGCTCAAATATTTTTGTAGATGTATCTTGTAAAATTCATGTATTTTATCTTTAATTGTTTGCTGTGATTGATTTCTGTCTTAACATTTTGCGTCTTAATTGATTTTGCTTTAAGATATTCCTGTTTGGTCGATAGCTCGAATACGGCGTATCCTGCTTCCTCGGATACGGCGTATCCAACTTAAATAGACCCCCCTATACAGCGTATATCATCCAACAGATTAATATGGCGAGTATCTACTTCCATTGGTTAGCGGTGAGTATTGAAGTCATTTGGAAAAGTAGGCAGAATTTAAGGTTTTCTATAATTCGATTTTCGTGGGCCAAATTTTTTTATTCTTTCTTCAGAGCTCAAATTTATTGAGAGTGTTTATCCATTCGTTACATCGGTAGTGCCATGAACAAGGAGTTCTACAAAAGAACTATATAGAACACCACGAAAATAGAGAGACATGAATCGATGGAAAGACGTAACGAAATCGATGAAGACAGAGCTCCACTAGTCAGAGACAATCGCAGATGTGTGTCACTGCGTACGGTAATGTGCGTGATATCTGAACGTCTCTATAGATGCTCCATCTACTTTACTGACAAGAGTACTCAAAGGAAAAAGTATGCGTCGGATAAAGCAAATGGCGACTAAGAGATAATACTTGAGCCTCCTCTATAAAAAGTCTACCTTTGTGTAGTACTCCGGTCCTCCCCCACAAACCAAAACCGAGACCCCAGGTATATGAACTGAGGCTGCGTCTGCATCTCCGGCCACATTATTTTGCTTATCTCAATATACACTCTCTCTTGCTATCCTGTATTGGACACTCTTCGCTTCTCTCTGGCGCTGCTCCGCGTGGAAAACAACATCTTAGACCCGCCTTCCAGGATAACGAGGGACGCAAAAGAACACAAATGACCGCCAAAGTTCTCGAAATACGTTGATTATTCATGATTCTAACATTCAAACTGGTGGCATCAAATATGCTTTCGAGTCTTCCCTATATCCATAAATGGAAGCCGTAAGTCTGTTGGTTAAGAAACGATCAACTCGTTGATCAAAACTTGGAAGATCTTAAGACTAAGTTTTGAAACGATTGCCCACCTGGTCGAACTGCGAAGAAAATGGAGAAAATCAACAACTTTCAGCAAGAGCCAGATGAAACCCTTTATCAAGCATGGGAGCGCTTTAAATAACTCTTTATGAAGTGTCCTCAGCATTATTTGACTGAGATGCAGGAGGTAATTTTGTTCTACAATGGGTTGGATATTCCAACACGACAGATTCTTGACTCAAAAGGTGTAGTTCCAACTAAGACAGCTGAAGATGCTAAAAAGGCCATCCAAGAAATGGCAGAATACTCTCAAAAATGGCATAATGGAACATCTAGAGGAAGAAGTACTGAGACTTCTGACGGACTGGCTGCTATACAAGCACAACTGAATAATCTAGGAAGAGAGATCAAGAAAGTGAATGAAAAAGTTTATGCTGCTCAAGTAGGAAGTGAACAATGCAAAGGACCTTATTACACCAAAGATTTCCCACTAAAAGAAGAAGGGAAAACCCTAGAAGAAGCTTACTACACGTAATTTGGTGGACCTTTTCAAGGTAGGGGATATAGAGCAACAGCTCTAGGGTACTATCAAAGGAACAAAGCAAATCCTTCGTACCAAGAATGAAGGCAATCTATGGAAGATACCCTAAGCAAAGTCATGAGTGAATCAGCTAAAAAAAAGACGCACGAAAGAAAATTCAATTTGATTTAAAGTAATCTGTTGGAGCTTACGACAGATGTGCCATAAAGGAACAAGGTAGCATCAATCAAAACTTTAGAAATACAAATTGGGCAAATGAGCAAGGTACTACAGGAAAGAGGATTTGGAAGCCTACCAAGCTTAACTGAAACAAACCTAAGAGACCAAGTCTTTCGACCACTGCTAAAGCTGATTCAAACTCGATACGCCGTATTGGATCACCCCAATACGTCGTATCCACTCCACAGAACAGAAGATTCATGTTCAAGTCAGGATAAACGACAATCCTATTCTAAGACGTTTGAGTGATTACTACTATGAGGAAAAGATGGGATCGTATGGACCACAATTCTCGAAAGCTCACTCATATAAAGCTTCACATATTGATAATTCCATACCCCAAAAAGAGAAAGACCAGGGAGTTTCACTTTACCTTGCTATATTAATAATGTTTGCTTTGATAATGCCCTTGCTGACTTAGGAGCTAGCGTAAGTGTTATGCCCCTCTCGACCTACCTTAACTTAGGATTAGGCGAATTAGCTCACACTAAGTTGATAGTTAAATTAGCATATAGGACCGTGAAATATCCAAAAGGAATTGCTGAAAACGTGCTAGTAGGTATTGATAAATTTGTTTTCCTTAGAGACTTTATAATTCTTGATATGACCGAGGATGTCAAAGTACCCTTGATTCTCGGAAGACCATTTTTGTCTACCGCCCACGCTAAGATTGATGTATTCAAAAGGAAGATTACTTTGAGGGTTGGGGATGAGAAAATTATTTTTAAAAGTGTTAAACCTGCTAGTAGTTTGATTAAGAGGGCCTACATGATAATCTTAAGAGAAATAATGGAACTTGATTTAGAAGCTAGGCTAATGGGAGAGACTTTGGTGTTAAATAGATCATTAAACCCTTTATATGGAGATTACATTGAATTGGATGATCTTAATGTACCATTAGAGCTTAAGAGAGATCAAGTTGATGATTTGATGCCCACCATTGAGGAAGGTGAGGTAATTGATGAGCCCATGATTGGCATAATCAAGACTAGGAATAACGAAAGTTTTAATGAGTACCCTAGTTTTTGTGACTTTGACTAGAAGATCCATATCGACTGTGCCTATAAATTAAGATTTTTGTGCATGATAGGTTCGAGCATGTAAGTGCTAATTTTTTCCCAATTTTGTCCGTAAATATGATGTCTAGGAAGTTCTATAGTTCTATAATAAAGGATAAAGTTAAACTCAAAGGAAAGAATGTAGTAGGAGCTTTTATGAATATACCTATTTTTGTCGATTTTTTTTTGTTGTAACTCATTTTGTAGTGGTGGAAAATATGGATGGCTACTGAGATCAAGACATGGGAGATATTTTTCTTGGAGAACCATTCTGCAAAGCTTCATGTGTGGAAGCAAAAAGGTTTGATGGATTAATCACTATCCACAATGGTAGTGATAACGTGACTTACCAAATGGCGTGATCACATCCAAGGTTTAAACATCTATCCAATTCCCAATGCAACAAGATTAATTCGTTACTAAAGGTGAGTTTGTACGATAAGCTGAATGGAATCTCGCATCCGAACCAAAAGCTCAAGAGTTTCTATAAGGGAGTCTTGAATTTAGGACCCGAATATGTCC
>BQNB010110907.1:0-22461 GCA_026074375.1 Tanacetum coccineum
CTTGTACCGCTTCTTTATCTTGTGATTATTTGCTTTAGTTTGTATTGTGTTTTGAATTAATCTTTGTCACCACCAAACCTGTACCAGTCCCTCAGACTGAAAATCCCCTATATACCTCTAGTAAATATGTATAACATAGGTTTAACAAGTAATTAGACTAATCTAGATAGATTAAAATACTGATAGAATAATAGTTTAACTCTCACTCTTAGTGTTTGACACCCTACTTACCGCGAAGCTACATCTTGACCGGGTATACTGCCCGTTAAAGTGTTGTCTATAGGTTTGTCGGCTAAATATAAATGTAAAACTTGATAATCACTTAATATACACCACACGACGATACATTACCCCTATAAATACCAACCCTTTTCACCACTTTTTTTCACACATTCAAACACAATTTCAAAATCTCACCATGTCTGATAAGAAAATCACACCACCCTTGGCACCCGAAAAACCAACGAAACCAATCCCTCAACCTAAGCAATTCCCTCACTCATAAACCCATATGGGTGGTCCGTCATCGGAACAACATACTCAAGGATCTCTTACTGACAAAGAGTATCAGAAACTACTTGAACTTCAGGATGAAGAGGCATTAAGACAAACACTGGAAGAAAAAGCAAGAGCTGAAAAGGAGTTGGAGGAGAAAATGAAGCAACAAAAAGCTGAATATGAGTTATTCACGTTGGAATTTGGGGTGCAATCTGATTCGGAATACGAAACAGATTAATTTCATTATCGTGTCGTTGTGTTTTTAATTTTCATATTGTTGTAGTTTTATTGCGTATTGTATTTTCTTTTCCGTATTGTAATTTCTTTTCCGTATGTTTTTAATGAAATAAATTTAGTATGTGTGAAAAAATGAGAAAAATAAATAAATTGGTGAGTGGTGGGACCCAAGTGGCTAAATTATGAGTGAGAAGATATTTTGAGTTGTTGTGTTGAAATGAGGTGGCGGTGATGTGACACAAAGTGGGGCCCAAATGGCTAACGTTTTTTAGCCATTACACCCCTTGCTCTAAGATTTGAAAAGATTTATACATAATGAAATAGATTTATAAAATTAAAAAAATTTACAAATTAATGTCATAACATAATTATAAACTTTTAAATTTTTTTACTACAAATAGATGCCCTAACATCATCAATTAGCATAATATATCTATTTAAATTATAATTTTTGCATCTTTAATTGCTCCGAACGTTTAGAAATAAAATATATAGCGTAGTGATTTGTTAAGGTGTGCCAATGATCACCAGATGGATATATTTAATTAGTTATCTATTATTAGTTTAGTGAATTATTTGTACCATGATCTAATACGACTTTCTCCAAAGGGCAAGTGGATTCCTTTGTTTTGTCCCACTTAATACTTCTCTTTTCTTTATGTTGTATGTTGCACATTTGCACCTAATATCAACGATACTCTTTTAGTCTTAAAAATATATATTTTACTATAAGTTGTATTAGACTATTGATTTTATAAATTCATAGTTTTATTTTTTTATCCGATTATGTATTGGTAAAAAATATTAAATAATAATTGTTTTACTATCCAAATCTTTTTACTTATTTAGTCACTTAAGTATTTATTGATTTACGTACTTTTAACTGAATAAAAAGAAATCATTCATAAATCCTGTTTTAAGAATTATAATTATTATAATCATAAATACAACCATTAATAAATACACCCCTTTCTATACTTTACATCCTAGATAGTTCATATTTATAATCACTATATATGTGTTAGGTTTCGTTTGATAAGACGAAATGAAATGTCAAATAAATGAAATAAATGACGTAGTTAAACAAATGATGTAATGTAATGATTCATTACCATTATTAATCATGTTTTGTTTGTATAATAAGATGTCATGAAATCGATAATAAAAAGACTAAAATACCTTATTGATGATAGAAAGTTTATTTAATATGGTTAGTTAATGATGAAGTTTTTTGTAATTTTGATTCCATTACAAGATGTAATGAAAAAAAAGTAGGGGACCCATAAGGAATGGTTTTTGTGTAATTGATCATTCTTTGTAATGAATCATTACATTCTAATATTCTATAAATGAAAACAAACAACATTTTTTCATTACATCGTAATAATCTTTTTCATTCTCGCTTTGATTGCAACATACCAAACACTACGTTAATGAGTGAAATTTACCCACACGTTGCGACAGACTGAAAAATTAATCAATAATAAGTATCGGGTTTAACATCTTTACTTGATAAAACTTCTTTTTATTATAGCTTGGAATTTCTAACTTATTTTGTAAAGCTATGTAAGTGACACGGACTATCCTTGAATATACCAAGGGACCATTTATGAAATCGATAGGTAACTATAAAGAAAATTTATGTAAACTTGTGTTGCATGAACATATCTTGGAGGTAAGGTAGCATCTGTCTACATTTCACCTCTCTCATATCTCGCTTCAACGGGATTGGGTATGTTGTTGTTGTTGTGTTGCACAAACAATCGTTGATTTAACATATAGACCATTCATGTCATCAAATGTAACGACGCAGGTGAATTTTGAAATTTGTTATGGACCGTTCTTAAACGCAACTAAACCATAAGGATTATTTATGTCGATTATGAAAGTGAGTTACTATAGATAAACCGTAAATTCAACTTTCAAATTTAACTTTCACAAATGTTAATATAAGAATATGGTTTAACCGAAGAAAAATTAGCGTTTCACGATGCTTTAGATATAAATCTTTGAGGTCAAATCAAACATTAGTTTATTTTTGATGTCATTGTTGAGTCAAATGTAAGTTAGTGTCTAGTTGTTTTGTTTTCCTTTTTTAGAAGTAGTAGATCTTGTTATGTTAGTTTTACCGCTTATATAACGGACTGGGATGTAGGTTCACCCACATTCTATGTATTTAAACGTCTTTTAAAGTAATATATTCATTGGCTGTAAAAAAATTTCAACCAAAAACTAGTATAAGAATTGTTATGAGAGCTTCGGAAATAGACAACGTTCTAACGATTTGAATTTGAATAGAAAAATTTTCACAACATTGTCATTTCTTACCAAAAACATTTATTTTAAACTAATTATTCAAACCCATTCTCTAATAAAAATCCTACATCGAATTCCTATCTCTGTCTCGACACTGCCGGCTCGAGGCACGGCCACATAATACACATGATCCATCATTCTCCTAGCAACCACCCTATTAACATGAGACTTCACAAGATTACACGCTCATCGTAGCCATGCAAGTTCTATCCAAATTAGATATGTTTTCACATAAAAGGGTGATTTAAAAAATCATGCGCATTATAAAATATTGTCACACCCCGTAAATTTTCAAGCCATCATCTTTAACTTTTTCGTGCATTAGTTTGACTTTTAATAATTACGTGTTAATTATTGTGCTTAACTGGAAAGTTTCCCTGTGCGTAACTGAGAATCGTTACCGGATGCGTTTCGGCTTGCTATTTATCATGGTCTTTTGACATATGTTGCGTTTATGCGTTTCACTTATCATCATCAAACCGATGGTCAAATTAAGAGGGCCATTCAGACTTTAAAAGACATGCCGCGTGCATGTGTAATGGATTTTGGAAAGGGTTGGGATAGACACCTGCCATTAGTAGAGTTTTCGTACAACAACAACTATCATACGAGCATTAAGGCTGCACCATTCGAGACACTTTATGGTCGAAAGTGCCGATCCCATATCTGCTGGGCCGAGGTTGGAGATAGTCAGCTAACCGGTCCAGATATTATTCATGAGACAACCGAAAAGATCGTTCAAATCAAAAGTCGTATTCAAGCTGCACGAGATAGACAAAAGAGCTACGCCGACAAGAGACGGAAACCCCTCGAGTTCCAAGTGGGAGATAAGGTCATGTTGAAAGTGTCACTATGGAAATGGGTAATACGTTTTGGCAAACGAGGAAAGTTGAACCCGCGTTATATTGGACCTTTCAAGATTCTTGCCAAAGTCAGAACTGTTGCCTACCGTCTCGAACTTCCGAAATAGTTGAGCCGTGTTCACAGTATGTTTCACATGTCGAACCTAAAGAAATGTTTATTCGATGAATTGCTCGTTATTCCTCTTGATGAAATTCATATTGATGACAAGCTCCACTTTATCGAGGAATCGGTCGAAATTATGGACAGTGAGGTCAAGCGTTTAAAGAAGAGTCGTATCCTGATCGTTAAGGTTCGTTAGAACTCGAAAAGAGGTCCTGAGTTTACGTGAGAACGCGAGGATCAAATGCAGAAAAAGTATATGCATCTTTTCACTAATCCCGTGTCTTCGTCGAATGCTACGGCTTAAGCTTTGAGGACAAAGCTCTTTTAACGGGGAAGGATGTCACACCCCGTAAATTTCCAAGTCATCGTCTTTTATTTTTTCGTGCATTAGCTTGACTTTTAATAATTACGTGTTAATTATTGTGCTAAACCGGGAAGTTTCCCCGTGCGTAACCGAGAATCGTTACCGGATGCGTTCCGGCTTGCTATTTATCGCAGTCTTTCGACATATGTCGCGTTTATGCATTTCGGATAAATGTTCAAATTTTTGTAAATTCTCTTGAGTATTTCGTGTTTTTCAGTTTTCGCGTAAACTGTAAATAATACTTAAAATTATCATGTGCATGTAAATACATATCAAAGATTCCTATGATTCTATCTAGCATGATCAAAAATTCAAAAAAAAATAATCAAAAACCTTCCCTCCCCCTTGTCCTTTTGTCACGCCACACACACACAAGTACCAACACCTTCTTAAACTTTTGCTAAGTGTAACCCCTATATATTAAGCATCCTAGGATTCCAAATTCCATTTGTGTGGTTATATATTGTCTTAATTCATTTCACCTTCTCATTCACCAAGCAAACTTTCTCTCTCAATAAACGCACACAACACAAAAACCCTCTCCCTCCTCCCTTTCTTGCTCGTCCGCCCACAAGAACACACACACACACACACACACACACACACACACACACACACACACACATATTCTTCCACCTTTGATCAAGATTTTAAAGCAAGAGTTTATTCGGGGTTGATTTTATATAGTTAGTTTGGGTATTTTAATATCAATCCGGGATGTTCATTACTTCTGAAACACCTCTTAATCCATCATCTTCGTAAGTTCATCTTTTCTATATTTTTCTTGTGCTTCCTTGATTCTTACCATATGAATAAGCTAGTTGTACAAGTTGTTTTATAAAAATCAAAGCTTTAAAATTTTACAAAAACCTTTAAAGGTTTTGTGTATGTTTCGAAATATATAAAAATAAATAAGGAAAAGAATAGTCGTGTTGTTGTGGTTGTGTTTTATAAAGAAATATTTTCCTATAAAGCTTATTGCTTATTTTTGGCTTATTAATAAGCTTGTGAAAGCTTATTTGGGCTTATTTATGCGTCGGCCTAAAAGAAAACCCAAAAAGGTTTTAACTTTAAACTTATTCAAGTTTTGTCTTATTTTCGTAGCTTATTTGATAACTAAAATGGATTTGAGCTTATTGGGTTTAATAGATAAGCCCACCTATACTTATTTGGTTTAGTAAATGAGCCCACAAGGGTTGGTTTATTTTCATGGGTCTCGGCCCAACCACAAGGCCCAAACCGTGAGCTATAAGCTCTCGGCATAAGCTTATTTGTGGCTTTATTTATAGCTTATTTGATAAGCTGTGTACTTATTTGCTTAATCATTTGCTTATTGTACTAGTTTTGGACTTATTACATTTTGAGACCTTCGTTTAGGCTTAATGGGCCTAAAAGCCCTTTGGCTTATTCCATTAAGGGCTAATTGCTTATTTTTACACTTATAAGATGGCGTATAGATATTATAACTTATTTACGTATATAACACATTTATATATTAAGTGTTTTAACTATATAGACTTGTTGTGGAAAATAAATTATTGGGATGAGTTTTGAATGAAACGTATAGATTTGGCATTAGTCGGAAAATGTGAATTATAATTTGAAAGTGGTTTTTGGATAAAGTCTAAGACTTTGGAAAACGGATATAAGCGAACGGGTCATGCCGAAATTTTTATAAAATCTTATACTTAGAAAAATTTGTAAAACTTATTTTCTTAAAAAACCCGACAAAAGGGCGAATTTACATTATCTTATTGTTAATAAATATTTATTATACCTAATCTTGATACATAAACTAAACTACTTACAATCACTAAGTATTTTCCTTGATAACGAAAAAATACAAAATACAAAATAATAAATATTATTATTTTAATACCCGACTAAAAGACGAAAAATATATTTTTATAACTTTTATAAATATAGAACTTCTATTACCTATTAAATAAATTAAAAACGTGAAAAAATTTCTATCAATGACGTCTTAGTTTATTATTTTGGGATATCGGGTAAACTGCCGAAACTTATTCATTTTTGTTTATTTCTCTAATATATAATAATATATTTATCGAGTCAAAACTAATGCAACTACCACACAACCAATAATACTAAAACTTCTTTTGAATCAATATTATAACTACGCTTGAAAACTCTTATTCATTTTTCATAATTTCGCGTCGTATTAGTTATGAACCAAACCTTATCTATTAGGTCATGACCGGGCACAGTTGTGTATCACCGTGTGATCATTCGTTCCAGCTGCTTTACTTCACCGTTTACTATGAGTTTATAGCCCCACACTTTTACTGCTTTTCATACGCTTTCATAAATTTGGGGTGAGAGCATTGCTTGCTTTTAAAAATGGACACAAGAGTTTTACGTTATCTTTGCATGTTTATATGTTGCCTAAGTTTTGCATACAAACCCACTATTGCCCGAACTATCATGAACCGTTAATTTCCTATGATCGACTAGCTGGTTAAGTGAGCGCGAGTGAATAAATAGATCTATTGGGGCTAATAACCCCCATCCGGGTAAGTAGCGCTTACTTGTATAGGAGGTACCGATTAACGGATGTATGTCATGTCGAATTTTATTTGTTTAGGTGATCTTTGGTTTGGGACACCTGTCAGGGTAGGCTTTACTTGGCATGATTATATATGTTAATTTCGTTATTAGCTTCGGTTTCATGAGCTTAGTGCAACATAAATATTTTTATTGTGATATTGTATCTGTTATAGTAGTCACATAAGTTTTATTACTTGTGGTCCACACTATTACGTTTGAAAATAAACCTATGAATTCACCAACTTTTGTTGACATTTTAAGCAATGTTTTCAGGTGCTTAGCTTGGACATTTGTCAAGGTGCTAGTTGAAGTCTTCTTACTGTGTGTCAGCCACTTTCAAGACTTCTCATTTATCATGCTTGTTAAACATTTCGCAAACTATAATTTACGCTTTCGCAACTTTTAAAAACTTCTTTTGAGATTATTGTAAGACTATTTATCTTATTAATGTAACAAGTATGATTTTCCAAACCTACCCTTTATAGGTCGTTCTTTGTACCTTGTGATTGTGATATCCATGACACATCGCGCCCCCGGTTATCTATTCTGAAAGGACCCGTTTTGGGGGTGTGACAAATTGGTATCCAGAGCCAAGGTAACAAAGAACCAGGTAGTATATACTAGGTCTGGTCTATAACCAGTATGCGATCCTTACGTGAATTATCTATACCCTTACGTGTTCCCATCTTTGCCTCATATATATGATAATTATAATATTATATTATGTAAGTAATAATTTCATATCGCCTTACTTATTTTGCATAATGAATACTAAATTTGATATATCGTATTCTTCATCGCATTCGTTCATTTTCCGTGCATTACGCATGGTTGATATAAAGAGATTTATATAAACAGATTTATATAAACTTTTGCTTGTGCAGGTTATGGCTGTAACACCCCCAAATTGGGTCGCAGCGGAATTATGTCCGGGAGTGTTACTTCATAAGTACATTACACAAGATATGAGAGAACGACCTCTAAATGAGTCGTTTGAAAAGTAATCTCGTTGATTTAACCAAAATCTGAATTTGTTATAATGTTGGTCCCAAAGTTTGCATCAATAATGTAAGACCGAAATAATACAATGAGATTCGTTTGTATCAATCCATAAATGTAGTCTTGTATAGTCTAGACTCCAATGCACATCATGTATGTCAAGCATCTAATTCAACTGAGAAAAACATGCTTAAAAGTGTCAACATAAAGTTGGTGAGTTTATAGATTTTTGTAAGTGCAAGAGTTGGATCAAAGATTTGTAAAGAGTATATGACCATTTCAATCGTTATAATAGATACCAAAATTGTATGCGTAAATCTAGAAATCAAAGATGTGTATGACTATTGTATCCCATACGATAGTCACAAAAAGTTTAGTATAGTTGGAACAAAGCGGTTGTAAAGTACGCATGACCATTGTATCCAATACAATAGTCACCATGTGTGATTACGATTTCACCCCTAAATTCATGAAACTGCGACGTAGACTTATATGTATGCCACTTTATTCAAGGCACAGTAAGAGTTCATGAGTATGTAGTTGTTGGCCCTGTAGACACCAATCCAGTCGTGCTCCGACATGGTATAATGTTCGTTTGTCCAGTGATAGCTAATCACCCGAACGGGGATTGTCAATCCCGAATAGATCTATTTTATAACATTCGCGCTTACCCTTCGAGTAATTTACAGTTCATGCAACTTAAGCTAATCTGTAATCATAAGAGTAAAGTATAGTTGTTGCGTCCATAAGTAAAAACAAGTATTGTATCTCACCGTGAGATATGCAAATGAGTGTATAACAAAGTTGTAACGAGTTTGTAATGAGTATGTAAACGAGTTTGTAACCAAGTTACGAAATCAAGTATGTATCAAGTATGTATAAGAGTATGCAAAAGAGATTGTACATGAATATGTAAACAAGTTGTAACAAGCATGGATTCTCCCCCGAGATTTGTAAAGTAATTGTAAAACAAGTGAAAGAGGGGCTATAAACTCACCTTGAGTGAATGAATCAACAATGTAAATCACAGAATGAAAATGCGTCACGTAAACGTCCGAATGCAACCTAATTAATTATAGGTCGTATGAGTACTAAGTACTTTGAATAACTAATACCATATATAATTCTATATAGCTACATCACCATCTAATTGTATTTGTGAAATAATATTTAAATCACCTACTCCACCCCACCCGCATTTTATAATAATAACCATGTTAATTATCACCGTAAATCATATAAATAGTTCAATCGCCTTTGTAAGATAATATTTATAAAGTTTAGAACATGTATAAATATTATATAAGTAATTCTAAAATGTTTCGCAAATTTTTTTATTAAAAATGAACCAACACTATTCACGTCAGGAAATAGTGCACAATTATAAAATAGTGCGTATCTTTCTCGTTTTAAGTCCGTTTTGTACTCCACGCTTTCTACTAAGAAGATTTATCAAAATATTACATTTTAGTATTTTAAGTCCTCTGATGAACAGTACTTTTTACTGTTCATGCACTTTTATAATTTATTTTTATAAATTTAATTAGCCTAATCTCGTAAAAGTCATATCTTATTTGTTTTAACTCCGATTTTAGTGATTCTTTCGAGCACATCTTTATAATTAAAAGTTCTATCAAAGTATGATATTTTTCAGAAAGTATCTGAGATGAACAACAACTTTTTTTATAAAAGTATTTTTATAAAAGTATTTATTATCGTAAACATTAAAAAATCAATAACCCTTCGTTTATGATCAAAATAATTATGATTCTTAATGTTTTGGAATCCTAAAAATATTACTTTCTATGAAAAATAATTATAATGATTTTATCAGAATTGGAAAATAATAAGTTTTTTTATAAAATTGGTTTTTATAAAAGCATTTATTATCGGTAAAACTTGCAATGGGCGTATCTTCTTCGTTAAGCTCGGATTTATTCGAGTCCATTGTGCTACATGCATGCGATCGTCATGAACAAGTAGTATACTATAAAAAATATAAAATTAAATACCTTATTTTCGAATTAAAAATAATAGTTTTTGATATTTTTGTTTTAAAATATTTTAAAACTTGTTTTTATAAGTTTTTAATTTGGTAACTTTGTTACAAGTCCTCTACAACACTTATACTACAAGTCCCATGTAATTTAGGTCCTTTAGTCCATAATTTTCCAAGTATTGTCCATGATAACAAGTCCTCGTATTTCTTTTACTTATAAACCTAATAAGTAGACTTTTTAAACAACTAGCTTATATATACTTTTATAAAGTAACCCATACATGTATAATGCTTATTATTCAATACAACATGAATCTTAACATAATAATAAACATGTGACAAACTAAATCAAATCAAAAGATCAAAAATAAAAAAAATCTCCTCCATTTTACATGTTCATATATATCCTAGAATTGGTGATCCACTATCAAACAAAAAATACACATTAAATCACAAATTAAAATAGTGTAGGGTTTTTAGATAGCCTTAAGATGAATGTAATGATAAAGTAGTAACTAAATCTTAAATCCTATTTTAGATATTAAACCCAAGCTTCCCAAACTTAGAAAACCCTAAACCAGAAACCCTAATCATTCACCTTCCTGAATTAACCCTTTTTAAACACTAAACCTAAACCTTTAATACACCTTAGATACTTAGATAGATGTTTAGAACACTTTTATACTTGGTAAATAAAATATTGTATGGATTTTTAGGAGAGTTTGTGTTTGGCTGTGGTTAGAGGGAGACACAGAGAGAGATTTGTGATAGTTTTTCTTAAGTAAATGAATGAGGTTGATATCTAACTAATTGAAGGTCTTTATATCACAGAGAAGAGAGTCAATTTATTATATTAGGAAAGTTCCTAGGTCCCAAGTGACAACATGGGATGAAATTATGAATTAGTGAGTCAAAAATACTAGTCATGATCTAGCTTAATAAGTTCCTAGCTTGTACAAGACTTTTGGTTAAGCTTTGTTTGCTCTTGGTTCCCAAAATGGGAAGCTATCTCATTGAAATTTAGAGGGGATGAACTAGTTGGTGTCTTTGACCTTTTATGGAAATATCTTGCATAATTTTGAAGTTATAAGTTGGTAAGTTTAAGTATAAAGGTATAACTTGTAAATTGTATGTCTTGGTTTAATTCTTTTATGTAGAATTCGGCCTATATGGTAAATGTGGGTGAAGTTTTATTAAACTTTAAGCATTGGGTATAAAAATGGGTATTTGTTTGAAGCGTGAGAGAATTTTAGGAGTTCGTGAATGCCTAAACATATTTTATCGCGAAACGTAAACACTTTATGTAACCAATAAAAATAAAATGTGCAAATTTAATAATTATCCTCCAAATAATTATCTAACACTTGCTTGACGTAAACATTTAATTGTTTGATGCCCGTGTACGTTGAATGAAAATCTTTAGTTTACACGATTTAACTTAACGATTAAAATTAAAAGCAAACGCGTACAACTAAAAATAAATAGTGAAATAAATGACGTCGTAAAATAACCTAAAAAGACAGGGTGTTATAGTCTCCTCGTGTTAAAAGAATTTCGTCCCAAAATTCAGTTTGAGTTGTCTTCCGGAATGGTGTTAATGAAGAGGTGTGGGTAAATGTTTTTTTAAGTGAACAGTGACTCCAACGGTCACCCCCTCCTTTTAAATACTAAATTTTTATCCTCTATTTCTTCATACAACACTAAATCTTTCACTTAAATTTTCTCTTATCCAATCCTCAAAAATGTTGCATATCATTATACTCTTGGCGATGGCGAGCGCAATAGCACTCGACATTTATCTTGCCTACGTCCCATACGAAGAAGATTTTCAGTATCTGGCCTTTATTCTTGCGATTCTCACGCCGATCATCGTCCTAGCTATTGGCGTGGATCTTCTTTAGAAGAAATAGATATTATTGCTAGAGGAGGGTTGTAATAAAACTTGTATTTCCTTTATGTTCTTATGTAATCTTATTTCTAAGATAATAAACGAATGTTGTGGCAATAAATCTATTTGTTATTTTTATTTATGTCTTTCGAATATTTTGTTACAATGCTTAGTAACACGTTTGCATTCCCTTTCTAAATTGCTTTAATTTGAGCGTTCAAGATTAGTGACGTTGGTTTAATATTTATTGTTGCGACCAATGCTCGGCTTCTTGTGGGCTTATTCGTTCCTTTCAGCTTAACGTGTCGATAAATTTTTTATTTTTTTTATGATTATTAGTTTGGTTCCTCGTGATAAATCCATTTTATGAGTACACACACAAAACTTGATATAAATAAAAAATTGTTTCTTGACAAGAAGTTTTAAGGTGGCTACTCTCAGCATAGGCATGGTCCTTCCTGAATTATACATAGGTGATCAAGCTATGTATATTTGAGGGCTAACGATGCGATGCTCAAAATCGCCAAAATTGTGTAATAATTTCATAATAATTGTGAGAGTGATTTGTATAAAAATTTATAGAGAGTTAAAGTAGAATTGACATTTTCATAATACGTTAATTTGATAGATACTTGAAATCATTCAGTACAACGGAAATTTAAGAGAAATACAATGAGAACTCCTAAGGAGATAAAGTCTAAGATAGTTCCAACTTAGGGTTCACTAGGCAAAGCGAGACAACTTTCTCTTTTAAGCTTCGATCTCATCTTCAATGTTGTTAGGGTCTTGATCGGTTTCTCCTCCTCCTAAGGCATACACCATTCCACGTGCTTCAGTACCTTCAGCTTGGTTTTCATGGTTTCGGTTCTTTAATTACGGGCAATCACTCTTGTAGTGCCCTTGATTCCCACATTCATAGCAAGTGAGGTTTCTCTGATTGTTAGTAGCAGCAGGACTCCTACAGTCTCGGGTCAAGTGGCCAACTCTCTTGCAGTTTGCGCACTTTATAGTGCATTGGCCATTGTGATGAAACTTGCACTTGTTGCACAATGGTAGAGTTCCAGCATACTCCTTCCTTTCACCAGGCCCAGCGGTATAAGCTACAGCCACACCTTGCCTCTTGGGAGGTTGTTGTTGTGCTTGGTTGTTGTTATCAAGTTTCCTCTTATTCTCAGCTTGACGTTCAGCAAAGGTGCTGATCTTCTTGTCCATCAGTTCAGTTGCAAATTCAATTGCATCCTGTATGGTCTTTGGCTTAGATGCCATCACACTTCCGTGAATCATGTCAGGCAAACCACCGACATACTTCTCGATCTTATCCGACTCTTCAGGAAACATCCTAGCACACATCAATGCCAGTTCCTGAAAACATTAGTTATAGCTTACCACATCGGTACCTTTAACCTTCAGATTCCACATCTCAACCTCAAGCTTCTTAACCTCGCCCCTTGAGCAGTACTTGTCGGTCATCATCTTTTTCAGGTTTGTCCAGGTCATTGCATACGCAACATCGTGACCAACAGTCCTAACGTGGGCGTTCCACCACGTTAGAGCACTTCCAAGAAGAGTACAAGTGGAAAACTTGATTTGGTTTTCCATAGTGCAGTTGCTTATACGGAACACAATTTCCATTCTTTCAAACCAATGAGTCAACTCGACAACTCCTTCAGTACCCTTAAAATATAAGGGTTTGCATTTCATGAAGTCTAGGTAAGTGCACTCACGAGCAAGAGGAGCTTGTCTCCTTACACCCGTTCCCGAATTATGGCTGTCATCGCCATTCATGCTTCTGTCAGCGTCACGTGCTGCCAATGCATCAGCAACGCCTTGGTCGATCAATGTCTTAAGCTGGGCATTGGTGACCGGTGTGGTGGTGGTGGTTGTTATAGTTGGTGATTCCTTTGTGGTTCTTTTCTTTGGTGCCATTTTCTTCAAAATGACAAGAAAATATAATACACGTCAGATTTCATAAAATCATAAACGCGACATGACTGTTGTAACAAGCAAAATGAAACTTATATAAGTATATTATATAAGACTAGTAGTAATATAGGTACTATAATATAAACACGTATATTAATTATGTAAGCATCTAGTATGACCAACTAATGCAAACAAATAGTGTATGTATGTCCCGTTAAAAACTTTTGTATGATGCAATGTTTGTGAAAACGGTTATAGTCCAAGCAAAACATTTGACCTGGTTCTCTATAACCTTGGCTCTTGATACCAATCTGTAACACCCCCAAATTCGGTCGCAGCGGAATTATGTCCGGGAGTGTTACTTCATAAGTACATTACACAAGATATGAGAGAACGACCTCTAAATGAGTCGTTTAAAAAGTGATCTCGTTGATTTAACCAAAATCTGAATTTGTTATAACGTTGGTCCCAAAGTTTGCATCAATAATGTAAGACTGAAATAATACAACGAGATTCATTTGTAGAAATCCATAAATGTAGTCTTGTATAGTCTAGACTCCAATGCACATCATGTATGTCAAGCATCTAATTCACCTGAGAAAAACATGCTTAAAAGTGTCAACATAAAGTTGGTGAGTTCATAGATTTTTGTAAGTACAAGAGTTGGATCAAAGATTTGTAAAGAGTATATGACCATTTCAATCGTTATAATAGTTAACAAAATTTGTATGCATAAATGTTGAAATCAAAGATGTGTATGACTATTGTATCCCATACGATAGTTACAAAAAGTAGAGTATAGTTGGAACAAAGCGGTTGTAAAGTACACATGACCATTGTATCCAATACAATAGTCACCATGTGTGATTACGATTTGACCCCTAAATTCATAAAACTGCGACGTAGACTTATATGTATGCCACTTTATTCAAGGCACAGTAAGAGTTCATGAGTATGTAATTGTTGGCCCTGTAGACACCAATCCAGTCGTGCTCCGACATGGTATAATGTTTGTTTGTCCAGTGATAGCTAATCACCCGAACGGGGATTGTCAATCCCGAATAGATCTATTTTATAACATTCGCGCTTACCCTCCGAGTAATTTACAGTTCATGCAACTTAAGCTAATCCGTAATCATAAGAGTAAAGTATAGTTGTTGCGTCCATAAGTAAAAACAAGTATTGTATCTCACCGTAAGATATGCAAATGAGTGTATAACAAAGTTGTAACGAGTTTGCAATCAGTATGTAAACAGTTTTGTTAATGTGTATGTAAACGAGTGTGTAACCAAGTTACGAAATCAAGTATGCAATCAAGTATGTAAAAGAGATTGTAAATGAATATGTAAACAAGTTGTAACGAGCATGTATTCTCCCCCGAGATTTGTAAAGTAAATGTAAAACAAGTGAAAGAGGGGCTATAAACTCACCTTGAGTGAATGAATCAACAATGTAAATCACAGAATGAAAATGCGTCACGTAAACGTCCGAATGCAACCTAATTAATTATAGGTCGTATGAGTACTAAGTACTTTGAATAACTAATACCGTATATAATTCTATATAGCTACATCACCATCTAATTGTATTTGTGAAATAATATTTAAATCGCATTTGATAAATAATAACCATGTATTTGTACTCGTATAATCGTATAAATAGTTCAATCGCCTTTGTAAAATAATATTTATAAAGTTTAAAACATGTATAAATATTATTTAAGTGATTCTAAAATGTTTCGCAAATTTTTTTATTAAAAACGAACCAACACTATTCATGTCAGGAAATAGTGCACAAGTATAAAATAGTGCGTATCTTTCTCGTTTTAAGTCCGTTTTGTACGTTCTTTATGTCCACGGTTTCGTATTAAGAAGATTTATCAAAATACTACATTTTAGTATTTTAAGTCCTCTGATGAACAATACTTTTAATGTTCATGCACTTTTATAATTTATTTTTATAAAATTAATTAGCGTTAAACACGTAAAAGTCATATCTTATTGGTTTTAACTCCGATTTTAGTGATTCTTTCGAGCACGTCTTCGTAATTAAAAGTTCTATCAAAGTATGATATTTTTCAGAAAGTATCTGAGATGAACAACAACTTTTTTTTATAAAAGTATTTTTATAAAAGTATTTATTATCGTAAACATAAAAAATCCATAACTCCTTCGTTATTGATCAAATAATTATGATTCTTAATGTTTTGGAATCCTAAAAATATGTACTTTCTATGAAAAATAATTATATGTTTTTATCAGAATTGGAAAATAATAAGTTTTTATAAAATTGTTTTTATAAAAGCTTTTATTATCGTAAAACTTGCAAATGGCGTATCTTCTTCGTTATAGCTCGGATTTTCGAGTCCTCTACATGCATGCGATCGTCATGACATGTAGTATTCTATAAAAATATAAAATGAATACCTTATTTTCGAATTAAAAACAATAGGTTTTGATATTTTTGTTAAAATGAGTTTAAAACTTGTTTTTATAAGTTTTTAATTTAGTAACTTTGTTACAAGTCCTCTACAACACTTATACTACAAGTCCCATGTACTTTAGGTCCTTTAGTCCATAAATTGTCCAAGTATTGTCCATGATAACAAGTCCTCATATTTCTTTACTTATAAACTTAATAAGTAGACTTTTTAAACAACTAGCTTATATATACTTTTATAAAGTAACTCATACTTGTATAATGCTTATTATTCCATTACAACATGATCTTAACATTAATATAACATGTGAAAAAGTATATCAAATCATGATCAAAAGTAAAAAAATCTATTTTACATGTTAATATATATCCTAGATGATGATTCACTATATAAACATAATATACACATGAAATCAGAAATGTAAAGAGTGTAGGGTTTTTAGATAACCTTAGGATGATGTATGATGAAGAGTAGCAAGATCTAAACTCTAGTTTAGATATAAAACCCAAGCTTCCAAGTCTATAAAACCCTAATTATCTAAGAAACTCTAATAAAGAGTGTTTATTATTCAAAATTAAGATAAAGTCACGAAAAGTACCCAAGCATGCCATTGGAAAGAGCACGAGAAAATGAGTCCAACGGTGCCCTTGGATCTTATTGGGCCATCCCGTAACTTATTTAAATGGGTCGGGCCAGTCTATGCTGTCTTCAAGCCCATTATTAAGTCCAACATCAACTTTGGCCCATTATAATTCCAATTTGATTTTCTGAAATCCATTTGCTATAAAATGATGAGATGGAGTCAGCCCAATGTCACCTGCATGTGCCCCTAAATTAATAATTTTTCACCTCACGTTGCGTTTCCACTACAAAAATGGGCAAGTAAAGTGCAACACGTGTCTCTTCTTTTATTACTTAATATCATTTCAAATGGTTCAGAAGGAATTAATGAAAAAGAGTAAACGCGTCCGAGGGATAAGATGGTCCACGTAAAACGCCTATATTTAAAGGATCTAACTGCTATGACGAGTTTCAGTACGAGGTGGCAATTTTGATGGCAATGATTGGCTGAATATATGTGGCAATGATTGAGAATTTACATAAATACCCCCTCACAGGATATAAAAACTCACCCGCTCCCCTCTATTGAAATTATGAGGAATTTAGTTTAATTTTACTTTTTCATTGTTTTTAGCTTATTTTTTTAGTTGTAGCTTATTTTAGTTTTTTGGCTTATTGTATCAAGTTTAACTTGACAGCTTATTGTAGTAATATTCAAGCTTATTCGTTCAGCTTAGTTGTGTAAACTCTTGTTATTTTTTTTATATGAAGAAGATGTTTGGAAAGTGATGATTGCTTAATTTCTTTTCTTCAAAGTGCTTATTTTTATTTTTGCTTATTCAAAAACTGAGCTTATATAAATCTGAATAAGTTTCGTTATAGCTTATTTTAGATTTGTTAGTTAGCTTATAGTGTTTACAAAAGTAAATCGTTTTAGCTTTTGTGCTTGTTTAATTTGCGATCAAATTGTTTAAGTGCTTATCTTAGATTCATGATGGCTTATTCCTCAGTTGTGATTTAGATCTCATTTAGGTTTTCCTTGTTTCGTGATTAATGAGCTTGTTTCTTATGTTTGTTATCAAAATAGATTGTTCACCTTTTAGTTTTACTCGCAAACAATATCTAGTTAAATTTTAATTTAGAGTGCTTATCTTTGATTAGTTTCAATTGCTTATTTGAATTTCGATTGAGCTTATTTGATTTTAATTGTAGTTGCTCTTTGACTCGTTAAGTTTTTTGATCCCTTGTTTTGGTTTTCTCGATCTTTCTATCTAGATTAATCCAGATCTTAGTGCTTATTCAAATAAGACTTTCGTGAGTTTTGTAATCATCTTGGCTTATTCTTTTTGCTAATCGTTCATGCTTGTTTTAAGCTTAATAGCAACAATGGTTAACTGGTATTCAATCTTTCGTGTATGGCTTGACAACTGGGCTTTGCTAGGGTGTTTGGGCCGCGCTTGTTAGAATTTAGTTTGGGCTTGAAACTATTAAATTGGGCCATTTTAGATTTGTCCTAGGCAACATTTTGTTTGTAAAAGCAAACTGGGCATTGTTTTGCTTATAATTAGAATTCACATTTAGGCTTCGTTTGGTTTTTATGAATCATCTTGGAGTCGTGAAAAGTACCCAAGCATGCCATTGGAAAGAGCACGAGAAAATGAGTCCAACGGTGCCCTCGGATCTTATTAGGCCAGCCCGTAACTTATTTAAATGGGCCGGACCAGTCTATGCTGTCTTTAAGCCCATTATTAAGTCCAACATCAACTTTGGCCCATTATAATTCCAATTTGCATCTGAAATACAATTTGCTAAAATGATGGAGATGACGTCAGCCCAAGTCACCAGCATGTGCCCCTAAATTAATCATTTCCACCTCACGTGCGATTCCACTAAAAAAATAGGCAAGTAACAGTGCAACACGTGTCCTTTCTTTTATTACTTAATATCAATTCAAATGGTTTCAGAGGAATTAAAGAAAGAGTAAACGCGTCCGAGTGGATAAGATGGACACGTACAAACCGCTCATTGGAGGATCCAACTGCTATGACGAGTTTCAGTACGAGGTGGCAATTTTGATGGCAATGATTGGCTGAATATATGTGGCAATGATTGAGAATTTACACAAATACCCCCTCACAGGATATAAAAACTCACCCGCTCCCCTCTATTGAAATTATGAGGAATTTAGTTTAATTTTACTTTTTCATTGTTTTTAGCTTATTTTTTTAGTTGTAGCTTATTTCAGTTTTTTGGCTTATTGTATCAAGTTTAACTTGACAGCTTATTGTAGTAATATTCAAGCTTATTCGTTCAGCTTAGTTGTGTAAACTCTTGTTATTTTTTTATATGAAGAAGATGTTTGGAAAGTGATGATTGCTTAATTTCTTTTCTTCAAAGTGCTTATTTCTATTTTTGCTTATTCAAAAACTGAGCTTATATAAATCTGAATAAGTTTCGTTATAGCTTATTTTAGATTCGTTAGTTAGCTTATAGTGTTTACAAAAGTAAATCGTTTTAGCTTTTGTGCTTGTTTAATTTGCGATCAAATTGTTTAAGTGCTTATCTTAGATTCATGATGGCTTATTGCTCGGTTGTGATTTAGATCTCATTTAGGTTTTCATTGTTTCGTGATTAATGAGCTTGTTTCTTATGTTTGTTATCAAAATAGATTGTTCACCTTTTAGTTTTACTCGCAAACAATATCTAGTTAAATTTTAATTTAGAGTGCTTATCTTTGATTAGTTTCAATTGCTTATTTGAATTTCGATTGAGCTTATTTGATTTTAATTGTAGTTGCTCTTTGACTCGTTAAGTTTTTTGATCCCTTGTTTTGGTTTTCTCGATCTTTCTATCTAGATTAATCCAGATCTTAGTGCTTATTCAAATAAGACTTTCGTGAGTTTTGTAATCATCTTGGCTTATTCTTTTTGCTAATCGTTCATGCTTGTTTTAAGCTTAATAGCAACAATGGTTAACTGGTATTCAATCTTTCGTGTATGGCTTGACAACTGGGCTTTGCTAGGGTGTTTGGGCCGCGCTTGTTAGAATTTAGTTTGGGCTTGAAACTATTAAATTGGGCCATTTTAGATTTGTCCTAGGCAACATTTTGTTTGTAAAAGCAAACTGGGCATTGTTTTGCTTATAATTAGAATTCACATTTAGGCTTCGTTTGGTTTTTATGAATCATCTTGGGCCTCATTAATTAAACGGGCCGTGTAGTTTAAGCTTACAAATATAGTTAAATGCAAATGTGTTTAACTGTTATTTTTCTTACAGTTTGTTTATATTTGTTTTGTGATTTTGGTACCGGTCAACTCATGAGGCGTGGAGCTTACGGGTTTAATAAGCTAGATAGAATTTGATTATTTTCTTTAGCTTATTAAATCGGGTGGCATTCATTTAAATTGCGGGTCTCCAATTCGGTTCCATTTTCTAATCCTTTTTCAATACTTAGAGTAGATTGATTTTATCGTTTTATAATATGTTTGCCTATTTGATTTTTGCCATGCTTAGTGTAGATTTCTTTTTGTCATTAAATGCCATGTTGGTTTATGTGATTTTTACCATGATTAGCAAGCATATTTGTCATTTATATCTTTTAGCTTAATTTTAGTTAAATCTTGTAGTTTTAAATCTTAGAATTAATTTTAGTTTAATTTTTAGCATAAAAATAGTTTAAAACTAAAACCAAAAACTTTTATGACAATCAAGCTCGATTTACAACTTGAACGTAGATTTCCATTCACCTCTCGCCGAGGAAACGACCCGGAAGGTTTTTGAAATTGCTTTGGTTAAAAGCGTTTATCTAGAACCCGACGGAAATACTATACTATACTATTATTGATCTCCTCCTTATATATTATATATTATATATAGTGTGTTCGGACGTGATCAATCAATAGCACAAGATATGAGAGAACGACCTCTAAATGAGTCGTTTTAAAAATGATACATTGGATTTAACTGAAATGTTGTTACAAAGGCTCCATGCTCAAATTGTTCATCCATGAAAATGTAAAGATTTTGATACATAAAAAATATTCCAAAATATATTGCATTTAAATCTATATTGCAATATGACTCCAAAATGATGAACCCAATGTATCCAAGTTCTTGTACTCTTATTGACCTGAGAAAAACATGCTTTAAAACGTTAACATAAAGTTGGTGAATTCACAGGTTTAAGTAATGTATAAAGTAGGACCACAAGATTTCAAGTGCGCAATAATGTAACACACACAAACATCGATGAACCAAAATGTATCACATAGTTCTTTGTACTCATCATTGACCTGAGAAAAACCTAGCTTTTAAAACGTTTAACATTAAAGTTGGTGATGAATTCACAGTTTAAAGTAGTTATAAAGTAGGACACAAGATTTTCAAAGTGTTGACAATGTTAACACAGTTAAAATATCCACAAAAGGTAATTACGAATTGCACTAAGCTCATGACACTGATGGAAAGCGCCTCACTCCTCCTATGTATTGTACTTGCAATTTTCATGCCACAATAATTGTTCCCCGTGTAGATGTAGACTCTCACACACGCACTCACCTCTCACCCAACGCTCGAAATCGCGCCACGTCGCTCAGTAAGTTAGTTGGTTTTACCGTTCGAAACTAGCGTGAGCTGCTAACTTACCCGAACGGGAATGTCAATCCCAAATAGATCTATTTATAACATTTCCGCTTACACCAAGTAATTAACAGTTCATGATTCATGGGCATAGTGGGTTATCGCTACTTAGGCAAACTCGTAATTTGTTTAAAAGTGTATTTGCATCCAAATGTAAAACAATGCATGTTTCTTACCCCAAAAGTTATAAATCATTGTAATTGTATAAAATGGGGCTATGAACTCACCTTAGTGAATGAACTGATTATATAAATCAAATAAGAGAATCATCACAAAAACTCCGAATGGAACCTAATTAATTATAGGTCGTATGAGTATAATGTATTTGAATAAACACAACATATAAATTATAGAGTTATATCACCACCTAATAGTTTAGTTAAATTATAAATGTCGAAACAATATTTACGTCATGCTTGATATTTAATGTCCAAGTGTATGTGTCCGTAAAAATGTTATCTTTGTCCAATAATTGATTATTTGTTAATAACACTCAATTTAATGTTTTTATTATTTGTATAATGTTATTATATAAATAGTCCAATCGCCTTTGTAAAATAATATTTATAAAGTTTAAAACATGTATAAATATTATTTAAGTGATTCTAAAATGTTTCGCAAATTTTTTTTATTAAAAACGAACCAACACTATTCATGTCAGGAAATAGTGCACAAGTATAAAATAGTTCGTATCTTTCTCGTTTAACTCCGTTTTGTACGTTCTTTATGTTCACGGTTTATTATTAAGAAGATGTATCAAAATATTACATTTTAATATTTTTAACTCACTGATGAACTATAAAATTATTTTTTTATAACTTTAATTATCGAAATCTTTTGAAAGTCATAACTTATTCGTTTTTATTCCGTTTTTAGTGATTCTTTCGAGCACGTCCTCGTAATTAAAAATTCTATCTAAATAAAATATTTTCCAAAAAGTTTCTGTAATGAACAGTAATTTATTTTTATAAAAGTATTTATTATCGTAAACTTGCAAATGGCGTAACTTCTTTGTTATAGCTCGGATTTTCGAGTTTTTTATATGCTTACGATCCTCATGACAT
>BQNB010110908.1:0-22461 GCA_026074375.1 Tanacetum coccineum
GAGAAGACTAAACTTCTTAACTATACTAACCAATTACCTAACAAAGGCCTATTGCACAGTTGCAAACACAATCTGCAATACTTTGTGTTAGGAAATATTGTAAAGTACTGCTGGCAGATAACAAAGTACTGTTAGAGATATTAAAGTACTGTTTGTTATGTTAAAGTACTGTTAGTTATAGAAAAGTACTGTTAGCAATATCAAAGTACTGCTTATAACAAGTTTTAGAGTTTTAGAAGGATTGTACTATGAGAAGATAAGCATGGCAGGTTGTAAGCCCAATAGGGTTAATCCTTGATGTCTAAAAAAGGACCCCTTGGAAGGCATAGTTAGCGATTAGTATTATTAGTGTTTAGGAATCTGCAAAGTTAGGCAGGTTCAAGGTGTGATAATAAAAGTAATCTTTTGATTATTGCTGTGTGTTCTTCTTAATATTATCAATTAGATTCCGCATAGTTGATAGTATTCAGTGTCAGCGTTTCATAGTTATTATCTTGGATTTATTCAAGGTAGTAATATCCTTTACAAGCTAAAGGTTCAACATATTAGAGTACATCGATCCTGTAATCTTCACACTGGAGCATCGCGATCTAGAGTACAAGATCGACAATTATGTTCGTGAGACCGTGCAAGAAAATGTGAAAATTTCTCTACATGCTCCGCTACTTCAAAGATTCAGAGATCTGTCTGAGATTGAAATGAAGGAAATGCTTCATCAGCGGATGTTTGAGAGTTGTTCCTAAAAGTCACTTCCTGAACATGTCGCACTCTACGAAGCCCTGGAGAAGTCAATGGCTCGTGACAACATGGATGAATTTCTTGCAGAAAAGGCCAAGTCTCGTAAGAGATGTTGAGACGATCAAGATCCTCATCCTTCTTCTCCAAAAGACAATGACGATCAAAATCCTCCTCCTCCTCCAAAAGACACTGACCGAAGCAAACGGAAGAAGCAGGATTCTGATGCCTCTACATCACTACAGCCTCCAGCTCAAACATCTTCTGCCTGGACAACCACTGACACAAGGGACACTCCTTCCATCTCATCCAAGCAGCAATCCGTGTCTCAATGTAAACAACCTAGTGATGACATTCCAACACCAGATGATGGACATATATGACAATGATAATGCCCATGTTCCGAAGATCAAGCCCAGAGCTGAGTGGTTGAAGCCTGTACCTGAAGATGAAAGACCAGCTTCACCAGAACCGAACTGGGTCATTCCTGTGAATGACTTACTTGAAGCCGAGAACAACTGGGCAAATGCACTCGCCGAGTCCTATAAGATCCCGAGGAAAACAAGTTACTTCGGAAGACTGGGGATATGGGATCGTTCATAAAATAGTTCTGCAAATGAATAGGAAAGAAGAAGCTTAGCAAGTCTGATTTGGAAGGCCCAACATTCAAGGTAGTCAAAGCCTTTAATGATAACATCATTTCCTTGCAATTCCAAATAGAAGACTGTCACCGACTACTTACGGATCAAGTTGATCTGGTCAATCCTGAGGATCATCGGTTAGTGTCTGATGAGAGCAAACCGTTACCCTTAGGAGGACCACTAGGTCATGTAACTATTCAGCCACAATTCTTTTTCAATAAGGATTTAGAAAATCTTGTATCAGGTGACACAACAAGAAGGGTTGCCTTATCAATATCCAAACTTAAAGCCGCCAACTATCCAGACTTTGGGCTCGAAGAACTAGTACCATCACTGTGGATTGAAAGTGAACGTGACTATAATATTAGTGCAGCCTAATGTATTACTCACTGGTGGTTTAAGCGAAAGGAATTCTACATCAATAAACACAATGCTCCCTCGAATCGTCGTGTGCGGATTCTCAGTGTCATTAGTCTCAAGAAATTTGAAAGATACGGTTATGTTTATTTGAGAGATATTGTTATCCGCAGAGCTGACTACAATGAGTACAGTATCTCGAAAGCCGACTTCAAGAATTTGCATCCGAATGATTTTGAAGATTTGTACCTGCTTCATCTCCAAGGCCAGCTCAACCTCCGACAAAGTCCATTTGTACAACGCAATCAACTTGTGGATCAGGAGCATTGTTATCAGACAACGTGTGGGAGACTTGCAGCTCGGCATTGAGAGTTATCAAACACAACTTAATATTACAGAACCGAGATGGGATGCTTTGGATTTTCTATTCAAAGAAGATTACACCATTGTCAGCAAACCAAGGGCTGTGATCTACAGAGATAGAAATGAGCAAAAGATGATGATGAGGGAGAATGAGGTGCACAAGTTTAGTGATGGTACGTTGATTAGAGTTCGAGACAAGCTGGACTATATGGTTAAAGACTTTAAGTTGTTCGAGTACAATCCGGGTATGGCGACTAGGGTTTGGTCAGAGGTTGACAAAAGGAGGAGCGAAGATTTTATTAAGGTCATTGAGAGAAGACTCAAGATCAGAAGGATATTCAGAAACCTAGAAAGCTTTGTTGGTGGACGATTAAGAGATGTTGACTACAGGCTTATCAACAGAACATAATAATGTCATCATTCCAACACTGAGGTCAATCTTCTCTTATTGTGTATAATATATCCTATATATATTAAGTAGTATCTTTAGGTGATTAGTGTCATTGCACATATTTTTCATGAGTTTTTCGATAAACTCAAAATCTTTCAAACTTTTGTTACATGACACTAACACATACCCTCATAGTTTGAGGGGGCATGAATATGCTCCAATATTGGCTTGTAAATAATTGGCACACTTTTCTCCCAATTTTTTATAACATATTTGAATCATTTGATATCTAAAATATCAAAGGGTTTGAAATTTTTGATAAGGGGAGAAAAAGTAATTAAAATATGTTAACTGAAAATAATGTGATTTATGGACTCGTTAGTATACTCCAGCCTCTATGTACTAAACAATTTCGTATATCGGTGCACATGTTGAGGGCGTTTATGAAAAGCAAAAACAATCGGTGTACTAAAAGCTTTGATATTTATATCACATGTACCTGATTGAGTTTTTCAATTGGTTTTTGTGGCAAGATGAACTGTACCAAAAGATTGACCATGTATTTACTTTTATCGAAGTTATAAGGATGGTAAGGTTAGGTACTTATTCCCATGATAAAAGGAGAAAAAAGTGAGAATAAAGGAATAGTGCTGACTGAGATGGAGCTAGTACCGGAACAAACCCAACAAGGTACTAGTCATGAAGTCTCGGTAAGCACTTAAGGGGTTGAAGAATTAAAAACAATTGTATGGATAAAAGGTGTAAAGAAAGAAGCCCTCCATACACTTAGGCAGAAACCGGGTCAATTCATATGATGTCAGAATCACTATGATGATTGCTGACATTGAAGACTGACATCATGGACCCAGTGATGCGATGCACAACCCTCCCTAACCACTCAGAATCTCTCAAAAGATTTATGTTTCATTTCTCACGGAGACTAAACACGTTATCTATTGACTTTCTCACTCCGAGTTTGTCGGTATTGAAAAGGTGGCAGTCAGCTCCAGCCTTCGATCACTAAACCAAAATGCACTATTGAGTCTAGAGCCAAGAGATCATCATAAATCTCATTAGGATACTATTCCAATATTCTTTTATTTCACACACTGTGAATACAAGGAATATACCTTAAGAGTCCTACGCAATAATCTTGTGATTTTGTCAGAACATCTGAGTGATACTTATGTATTCACAATGAAGATGGAAATCCTGCTAGAGCCAACATCAAACAAGCTCTAGGTAGGTGACTTGTAAGATCCGTTATGGATCAAACTTGTGTCAACTGGAAAGCAACGATGGTGCGATTCTATATGAATCAAACTTGTTCCAGTATACGAATTGATGGCTGATGAACTTTGACAAATCCTTAAAACTTTTGATGTGTTACAAAACACTTTTACTCGTAACACTTCGATTGATTTTTCAAATCAATTTTCCCTTTATTGCTAACTGTTTCATTACAGGTACGTATAAAGTTGGGGATGGAGATGTCCGATTCCAGTAGAGTCAAATTCATTACTGCATGCTCATACTTGGCCAACATACTCAATGACGACGTGAAAGCGCAAGCATATGTTTCTAAGCTTCCGCAACTTTGATATTCCAAGTCCTTCTTGAAGTGACCCAATATTAAAGTTAAAGGACTTCAAGAACAAAGTATATTAAAGCTTTCAAGATCAAAAAGGGTATGAGCATGTCGGACCGTAAGACACAAACCACAAGATGGCAAAATTCACAAGATGATGATGAGAGATTGCATCTGGTTGTTGATCTCAAGTAAGCTCAAGATCACATTCCAAGTACAAACACAAGCCTCATGACATAATCACTACTTCAAGTACAAGATATCATAAGAAGAATCAAAAGTCTATGAGCTAATGATTGCAGAGCTTAATTTAGTATTTTCTAGGGTTACCTCCCTTAGGGGGACATTGTTAGATATTAGAAAAAGACTCAGTCACCCCGTGTATTTTACCTTTTATTATAGCTCGTAGTTTAACGTTTAATGTGTAACATTAGGTTATGGGCCGGGTATTTAAGCCCACGTGTAAGCCCATTTGTGAGGCCCTTTGGCCGGTTTTTGTAAACACTATATAAGCCTCTTCCATCTTATGGAAGAGGTGGTTAGTCATTTCATTATACAAGTTACATTTTCTCTCTTTAGAAAGCTTTAACCCTAGTTATCTCATTGTGTTATGATTTTTGATATCCTATAACCCTCCCTAGTAATTTTAGGCATAGCAGCCACAATGTTATCTTTCAACTCCACATCAGCTCTAAGCTTAATCATAGCTTTAGCATAGCTTGACCTTCCCCATGATTGCATGCACATATCAACCGTATAAGAGTCAAGCATTATAGGAGTACCTAGTTTAGTAGTAATGGCACTCAAGCCATCCTCGCTAAAAGCCGTAACAAGTACACTATAGAGTTTGACCCAAACTGGAATAGTACTAACATCTTCTTTCAAAAGGTTTTCATCTGGATGCCATTTCCTCAAACTAAGCGGATTATTACGAATGAACCACAGACCATTCTCAAGCATAGCATCCAACCCTTCCATGGAGCTAAATTGAAAGGAAAATAATCCGGTAGACGAGCTGAACATAGAACGAACCAACCCATATTTACCCCAAGTGTTCCTAACATAGTTAGCAACAACAGTGTATGCCACCCGTCTTCCCAAGAAAAAACCATATGATGTATTAGCAAGTCGTTCACTAATAGTACGAATAGACTACACCGGGACAACCACATCAATCCCATTACCCCCTGGTGTAAACAAAGTACAAAAATTTAATTTTTTCCCCATTTGGTTTACCAGTAACATTAGCATATGAAGACTTACTAGGGTCATTACCAGCCAAAGTAGTTACCTGCGTAGGTAGTGGTGGGTACGATACATAATAGTCACCACAGGGCTTAGCTTCTCCATCTCCATAGAGTCATCAACCACATCTGGTGATACAACCTCCTTTGCAACATTAATACGAGGAGTAGCATCATTAAGAGTCCTATCTGATTTCGACATCAAACTAGTACCAGTAACAATACTCCTCTTTTTCCTATGATTATTCTTCCCCCCTGAATCTAAGAAACCACGATTCATGATTTAAACCATAAGAGACTGACAACCCACACAAACCATATCTTATAACCCTGATATAACCAGACTTGGACCAAGACAGAAAAGCAACCACGATCGATATAAAACCCTAGAAGCTCGGATCATAACAGCAACACAAAGTTTAAAATCACAATACAGATTTAATAAATTGGGCTTGCAAAGAATTATAATATGAATTTAAAAATATCAAACCCTAAAAATATAGATTACCGAAACCCTAACCTTTGATTAGAAAAACCCTAAGAAAAAACAAATCGAATTTGACTAGAATCTACACCAAATTGATAGCAGGTTGGTGGAAGGAATCGTTTATTTTTTGAATGGTTTATTGATCGTTAGGGGAATCGTCAAGTTAGGGATTCAGTGAGGGGTTGGTTGTTCGACATCTCACACCTACAAATTTAAGTTAGTGATAACGTCATAAAAATTCAAGGTAAGCAAATTCAAGTTATCAAGTTTATTCTTATATTAAAATAATCTAGAAATTCTTGCCTCGGCTACCAATATCAATCGGATGTGGATGGGGACAAGATGGGTCATCACTGCTACCGTCGCCACCGTGACCCCGTGCTAGTGTTGCTGACATATGTACAAGTATAAGTAGAATAACTTATAGTAATTCATGAACGAAATAATATAAGCATGCAGACATTAAAATGCATACACTTTCAAATAAATATACACATTAAAACAATCCATTACAATTTCATTCATTCAAATAAGTCTTGTATTACAAGTTACAATTTAAGATCAATCTTCCTCATCACTAGAATAAACAACAATCGCAACTACATCATCATCATCATCACTGGCGAGGACTTCATCGTCAAAATATGCTAAATCATGAGGAACTTCGTCTTCACCATTAATAAAATCATCATCGTCGTCAACACCAATGATATCTGGTGGTGTCTCAACATCCATTGATTGACCATCTATATTCAAGGTCACAAAATCCAAATCATTCAAACTAGTAGAAAGTGCGAGATCAGATGAGTTGTTGTCATGTATAACATCATGATCGTCCTCTACCATGATGACACATCCGTTCGATAACCTTTAATGATTCACATCTTGGAAGACCTTCCATGAAGTGGTCGTATGGCCATATCTTCAAGGTAGAAGACTTGTTTGACTTGTTTTGCGAGAATGTATTGCTGATCTTTAAATGACTCACTAGATGCCAAGATTTGTGTTATGTTGTTTCTAATGACAAAACATTTGACTATACATCCTTTGTTGCTGGTGTTGAATCGCTTAACTCGGAACAACACAATTTTGAATGACATATACCGCAACTCGAGAATTTATTCAAGCTGACAATAATACATTTCTCCGTCCTTTGAAGTAATGTTGTTGTTTTGAGTTGTGCAACGTTCGCGCTATTGTGTACGACAAACCTCACACCATTGACTACGTAAGTGCTGACTGAGATTAGAGTCGATGATGGTCCATAAGCCAAAGCGAATAAGTCGTCGGTTATACTTGGGTCTTTGTCTATGTAATGTTGACGGATCTATGAAAAGATAGGATTAAATAGAGATGAGTAATATTTGGTCGTTATTTTTATAGCGAAACACATACAATAAGTTTAAGTTTATCTGCGGCCCAAACTAGCCAGGGAATTCTTGTTTCGTGACTTTTTCAGGAAATTCCTTGAAGATGCTCATAATATTAGAATAAGTCGTCGAAAAGATAACTTAGGAAAAAGAAGTTTCAAAATAAAAACGCATACCTCTTGAACTTGGCTAGGTACGTGTCGATTTCAAAACTGATGTAAAGTACATACCATATCACTTTCTTCATTTCTTGGTGCTTTCAAGGTTTCCGCTATTGAGCCTTCCGGCTTAGCTTTATTTTGTACATAATTTTTTAGCTTCTTCATGTATATTTCAAGTGGATACATCCACCGGTAGAGAATAGTCCCGCCTTTAAGAGCCTCTTCAGGTAAATGGATTATCGAGTGAATCATAATGTCAAAGAAAGCAGGAGGATATATATGTTTGATATTGAACCAAATATCAATCAAGTGGCTCTCAGCTTTCACCATGTCATCCTCTATCAAAGTTCGAGAACAGATTTGCTTTAAGAATAAACAAAGCTCGATTATTGGTTTTGCAACGTTTGTGTCCAATTATTGTTGAAGTCCATAAGGAAGTAATCGTTGCATCATTATATGAAAGTCATGAGACTTCTTGCCCATTATATTGCTATCATTATCGGTTACTTTTTGCTTGAAGTTGGATCCGAACCCATCTGATAGTTTAACTCCTTTGATGAACTGACAAAACTTTTTTTCTATTATCGGGTGTGAAGGAGTAATTAGTATGAGGATCCGAGCACTTCCTGTTTTTGTTTTGGCCGAGCCACAACTCCTTTCGAATACCTAAATTTTCAAGTTTTGTCTTGCCTTAGTGGTGTCTTTACATTTGTCATTCTTAAACAAAGTGCCCAAGAAACTCTCCCAGCATATTTTTTCGATATGCATGACATCTAAATTGTGTTTTAGTGTAAGAAAAGACCAATACTCAAGCTCGTAGAAAATAGATTGTTTAGTCCAGTTCAGTTCGACAAGAGGATTGCGTTTTATCTTCACACCCCCATCACTTGGATGTTTCGCATTCTCACATGTGGGAAATCTATCAGGTTGAGTCAAGATTTCATTCAGGGTAAATATTCTAGGAGGATCTTTGTCATCGGTTTGAACATTAAATTTTAGTGATCTCCTCCATTTATGGGGCTACTTTAAGAATCTTCTATCACCAACATAAGTTGTTTTGCTTAACATACGCTCAGATGGAGTGCCTTCATTACTTGTAGGGTATGCCAAGTAACCTTGCCCACTCCACCCAAACAAACTACTTCGAGTAGGAAAATCATTGATGGTCCATAGAAGCATCGCTCTCATATTGAACATCTTTCTTGTAGCAACGTCTATAGTCTCGACACCTGTGAGTTCTTATAAATCCTTTAGGTTATCAATCAAAGGCCTCAAGTAAACATCAATGTCCTTCCTCGGGGATTTAGGACCATGAATTAATAACTTCAACATAAAAGAAGTCTCTTTCATACATAACCACGAAGGTAGATTGTATGTTGTTAATATGACCGGCCACATGTTGTAAGACTGACTAAGGTTACCGAACGGATTAAAACCATCAGCAGCCAACCCTAATAAAAATGAGTCGAGATGGTATCGGGATGCTAGCGTTGTACATGAAATGTTCAATGGATGAGTCGAGATGCTATCTTTATACATGAGATGTTCAACGGATAAGTCAATATGGTATCGTTATACATGAGATGTTCAACAGAGGAGTCGAGATGGTATCATTGTACATGAGATGTTTAACGAATGAGTTGAGATGTTATCGTTATACATGATATGCTCAACGGATGAGTTAATATGGTATCGTTATACATGAGATGTTCAATGGAGGAGTTGAGATGATATCGTTATACATGAGATGTTTAACGAAGGAGTCGAGATGGTATTGTTGTACATGAGATATTCAACGAAGGAGTCGAGGTGGTATCGTTCTACATGAGATGTTTAATGGAGGAATCGATATGGTATCCTTATACATGAGATGTTCAACGGAGGAGTCAAGATAATATCGTTGTACATGATATGTTCAACGGATAAGTCGAGATGGTATCGTTGCACATGAGATGTTCAATAGGTGAGTCGAGATGCTATCGTTGTACATGAGTTGTTCAACGGAGATCAAGTCTTTCTCAAACACATATCCCAATGCAATGCTGGAAGGATTCCTAACATTGTTTGCTGTAAACTCATTCTTTTGGTTAAGCTTTTGGTCAAAACGACTATGTTTTTCCCGAGGACATGTCATCGGAAAAACGTTGGTGAGAAAACTCAGCGCCAAAAAATCCTTTTTAGTCAAAATGACTGACTGTTTATCGAGGACAGGTCATCGGGGAAATATCACACACCTTTATCATAAAAGCAGATCTTATCCTTAAAACCACCAACACACAACACATTCTTATCATCACAACATAACCATCCACACACACACACACACACACTGTGCTATTATGAAGATGTTGCAACACGAAGCTTTTGCCTGTCGTTGTGGAAAAGGAGATGTAGTTTTGCGAGAATTGTATCAACCTCACACCCGTGGTCAACTATACTATGCATGTCCTTTATCGAAGGTGAACAATTACATGTTTTTTATTTGTGTAGTATATAAATAATTTGGTTAGTTGGTAAAAATTATTTTATTTACTCTTTAACAGTCTCAGAAAAATGAGTTTGGATGTAATTTTTTATGGAAAGAGGAACGAGTCCGTCTACTGGTCGCTTCTCTTGGAATTTCAACGTGTCCAATTTCTTCTACAGGACCTTCAACACCTCTAAGTAATTCTCTAGGACCTTCTAGAAATGCAGAGTGCTTAAACTAAAAGCTCTTGCTTGGAAAGATAAAGGTATACGAGGCAACAATAGAAATGTATATGCATCTGGAACAACACACACTTAATTAAACTGCATTACTTCATGAAGTTTAAAATGACATAGGAAAACTTGGTTTGGAGTAGTTTGTCATTTGGAATGTAATTCATATGCTTCAATGTTTAAACTTTTATCGATCTCTAATGTAATTCGCATGCTTTAGTGTTTAAAATTTTATCGATTTGTAATGTAATTTATATGCTTTAATTTTTGAACATTTATCAATTTGTAATGTAATTCTTATGTTTTACTTCTTTATTAGTTTAAGTCCGCACAACATGGTTTAGAAATTGTAACAAACCTTAATAGCAGTTTCGAAAGCTTCCGAACCAGCTAGAAAGTTCAGAAATGATAAGTCGTTTTGTAGTTTAACATCGGTATATCGTTACGGAAAAACAAGATGCCACGTCACCCCGTCATTACAATCAATCACACTAGTGAAAGAAGTTTAAACTTGGTCAAAAGTTTCCCCATGGATAAGTCTCCGGAGAAACCTTGGCGGGTTACACCCCGCTAAAAATTTATTAGCTCATGTTTTGGTCAAACATGGCCAAAATTTTCCCCGGGGACATGTCTCCGAGGAAAGTTTGGGCCATGTCACCCCCACAGCTAACAACTAAAGTCATAAACTAATTACTTTAGTTAATAACAATCAACAATGGTCAAACTATTCCCCGGTGACATGTCGCCAAGGAAAATCGAGCGGGAAACGTTACCGCCAAGATATTTGATGCCAATTTTCGTAAAATTTAGCCAAAAAGTCTAACACAATAAGTGCCATGTCGGATGCATTTTTTTCGTTTAACGGGTTTTCCCCGGTGACATATGTCGTCGGGTAAACATTCGTCACATGTTCTCCTTTTTCATGTAGTGAATTGGCCATATTTGGAGAATGATGTTTTTCACTATCTTGAGAGGTCGGGAAAGGTCATATGGTGAATTGGTCATATTTGGAGAATGAGGTTTTTCTCAATTTCAAAGGTTTTATTAAAAAGAATAAAATTAAATTAAATGACAAAATGAAGCTTCACCCTACTAATGAAGATTCGAGGGGTATTTATAGTCCTAACACAAGGCATCTTTTTTATAATTACATTATTAGTCATTGTGTTTTAGGCTACTAATAATCTAGTGTAATTCCCATAATGACACCACATTTTTATACCTAACAATCTTCCCCCAATGTGGTGGCATACGGGATTACTTATAAAGTATTCTACAAGTACACATATAAGTAAAAGCATTCCAAAGTTCTTCCAAAGCTAAAGATATCTGCAGTTTTCAACATGTACTCCAGCTTGAATCTTTCCTTTACTTGCAGATAATACAATGTAATCTGTATAAACTAAGTTAACTTCTCTCACTTCATACTGCATGTCTTCAATTAATTTTCTTCATCTACTTCTTTTTGTTGAAGTTTTGAATCAACTTCCCCCCAAACAAAAAACCATTTAAAGAAGATTTGAAACTTTAATGTAGTTGACATATCTTCTAATTATAGCAGGTTAAGCACGCAGCGGAATTTGAATTTGTAGAAGATGGATTAAACACTTCTTAGTAGCAAATCTAACTTCTTTATTAAGGATAAGCAACAAATCCGTTCAGAGAAACATGCAAGAAATCAACAAGATCTTCTCACGTATGTACATACTTTACACAAAACAACCCGTAGAAGTTGAAATTATAACACCAAAGTCAATTAAGTCACGGATGTGCATATTTCTTCCCCCTGATTGTTGCAATCTATCGAAATATTCAATCCAAAGGAGAAAATAATCAAAGGAAGTCAAAAATCAAAGCCAAGCCCATATATCTTTCCTCTGATTATATTAGATACCATCAAAATAATAATATCCTGTGTACGCCTGAAATTCGATAATATGATCATGTGGAAGTAGCATAAGTCTGGTTAATGCTGAAAAATATCCCATGAGAATCGACTGCCAATAAAAAATTACTATTCTTTTCCTTCTGACAAATTCATTTCCAGCCTCTTATTATGTCGGCTATCTGTAATGACCAATGATAGAGAAAACCCAGTATAACAAACTTGATGATGAAGTAGAATAACCTAAACTTGTGTCTTATGTCTAGAATGATCAATCAACAAATTAGGATGTCATGACATTTAGATACCATCTTTATACAGACTAAACAACTCCATCAATAATTGCTTGAATTCCTGTTTTTTTTATTTGTGTGTCCTACTAAATCTCTCTTTATTCTGGCACATAAATGAAAGGATCTAAGAGTGTGTGTGTAACAAAGCATTCTAGTGGGCAGTGTATATCATACATAAAGGACAAGTGAATAAGTGACTGTAGAGGGTATTTGTTATTGTTTATTTGGCAAGTGAACAAGTGATTATGGGGGGTGTTTGGGATTATATATTTTTTTCTGCTTATGCTTCTGCTATAAATTAAGTGTGTATAAGCTGCTAAAAAATAAGTACCTCTATGATTAAAAAAAATGTGCTTAATAAAATGGTGTTTTACTTTGCTTATTTAGTAAAAGAAAAATGAAAAAAATACTCAGAAAATTATTGTTTCTGAATAATTATCAACAAATTGTTTTTAGTTAAACATGTCTGTAGAAAAGTATTTCAGTTTAAGCAATAATAACCACTAATTCACCGTACTTATTCACTCTTGTCATGGAAGTATTTACACTTATGACGGCCAAGAATATCCAAACTACAAATGGTTTCAAATACCCAATATGCATAAAAGCACCATTTTCTTTGGTAATCAAAACTAGGGAGAAGTAGAGAATTCTAAAAGTCCTCCCATTTGTTGTGGGAAAACTTATAATGAAGCACATTGGGGTTCCTCGTATTACTAAAAAACCAGATTGAATGACTAAAAAAAAAACTCTGTTATATCAGTTTTAACCTCAATGCAAGTGTACCGAGTTTCTGTATATATGATCCCTAACACTACAATGTGCAACCTTAAAAGAGAAGGCGGTTACAGGGGGGTCTTTGGCTTAAATATGCTTGTGGGAACCTAGAATGAAACACTCCTCATCAAACATTTATGAAACATAGTTGCTAAAAAGGAATCCTTATCAGTTAATGGGTAACTGGTGTGAAGTTAAAAGGGAGGAGTATACAGGATGTTTGTTACGCCCTGGGCAGCGGACGCCGGAAGAAGGAAAATGGTGAAGTGTTACGTCCAAGGTAGCGGAAGACGGAAGAGGAAAAAGGGTGTTGGTCGCAGCAGCGGAAGGCGGTTCGTGATGGATTGGGAAAACCATCATACTTATCAATTGTTTAGGATATGTGTTTGAGTCATATTAGGAAAGTGTTGTGCTGTCATCTTTTAGAGGTTCAGAGAATGAAGTATGTTTGATTAAGTTTATACTTGCATGTTCCCCTCTGTTAAAGAAGATTGTAATTAAGGTCGATCAATACTATTTGGATAGAAGACATGATAGTGCTTTGGAGATGGCTAGGAAGTTGTTGAAGCTCTACCGAGCTTCCCCCTTAGTCGAAATAGACCTTCATTAATTTACTAGTTTGAACCTATCTTCTATTTCTTATTGTTTTGTGTGAGATGGTTAATCTTATCGCTTTAGCAGCACGCTGACGTGTCTAATTCCTGGTGTTTTTTAATATGTTTAATTTAATATAAAGTGTGCTATTATCCAGGTCTAATGATTTTTGTTTCATTTTATGTAAGTGATTCTTGTTTTTTTAATAGAGATACATGTGCCACTGAACCGATTTTTTTTTTTTTTTTTTTTAAGCCGCATTTCCCATTTAATTGGGTAGGGTTTATTTAACAGACGTTTCATCTGACACTTTGGCTAGGCATAGGATCACCATTAACCCCCTCTTTTTAGTGGTGTTCAGATTCGGTTGAAAGGTTAGATCTCGTCTAACATTAAATACGTGAGTATTATGCATTTCAACTGAGCTTCTTTATTACACGCCCTACTAAGCTTTTAATTTCACTTTAGGTTCACTCCCACTCATCTCTCATGCCGGAGTTGGTTTTGTGATCACCCCAAGGCAAGGCTAACGCATGTTCTTTTATTGTGACAGGTTAACGAAAGAAGCACACTTGACTTCCGAAGAAATCTTAACAAGATAGTCAACCGTTACAACACATTTACTTCGACAGAAGGTATTGCTGGAATTAAGGGATAATATTCTAACTAAAGTCAAGCATATTATTGGAGATTGGAGAAATGTATCTCTTTGATATGACAACTGGGCTGCAATTGGTCCTTTAAATTGGATATCACTAAAAGAACTGTTTATGAAGCCAAGCTGGTAGAAAACATGACTGATAATGGTGTGTTGAAATGGCCTATGGGTTGGACTGGTCAATTTCCTATGTTAACAACTATACAAAGTCCCAATAAGCCATACACAAATTCAATCATGAGCATCAAGGCCAAAAAGACTACTCAGGTTCCTACAATGGCCAAAATATGCATGGGATATAAATATGCAGTTTCAAGGGTGACAAAAGGAGGAATAAAGCATCAAATAGTCCGGTATGCAAGGGTAGAATGTGTTAGCTAGGCAACATAGGTATATAGCTTTTTTTTAAACGACAAATATACTATTAAAAAAACTAGCAAAAAGATAGACATTACAAACACCAAACCACAAAGAGACACTCCTAGATAAACCACTTAAACCAAACCAAGCACGACCAAATCAAATAGGAAAAAACACCTAAAAAAATCCTTGAGAGAAACCTATACGTAACAACTCTCAATAAACCAAACAACACCTTAAGACACACACCCATCAAGGCCACACTTCAAACAAAACTTACAAATGCCAATCCCTCGTTTGAAATTCGAGCGTTTTGAATGAACACTTAATTGTAGGAGAAAATTTTTCAATTCCTTAATGATTTTTTAAGATTTTTTCCAAATAGAACTAGATTGTTTTGATTCATAGTTTACCATGTACTTCGGTAGCTTTATTAGCAAGGGGATGAGGGTTGGTGTTAAAAACTACGTAATTTTATAAAGCTAATTTGTAAAAGAGATTTCAACAAAATGATATCAAAGTACAATAATAAAAAAAATGGTTAAAAGGCATTACTATTTATTTACCATAATTTTTACAAGCAATTGACATAACGAGAGACAATACAACAACATTTCTTATAAAAAAAAGTGAGACAAAACCCAAACTAACCCTGAAACCGTTTTGGCAGATATATTAAAATGAAAAAGCTTTGGTGAATCATTGTGAATGAAACCTCACGTTTTAGAGAAAGAAAGGGTTGAAATTAAAACCGTGTAATGTTGTTTATTGCGTGAGGAAGCGTTTAATTAAACTCATAACAAAATCGATGGCCCATTCTTTTACCATCGAGGGGTGTACTAGTATAAGTGTTTAACTCTTGAAGGACGGTTTTTATTAGAGTAGAGGGGTATTTGAGAATATTTTTCTTATATCTCTTATATAGTGAAAATACTAATTGGAAAAGCTCAATAGCAAAATGAAGCTTTACTATTGCCTAATAAAAGGCAAAACTAAATTAGTTTGGTAAAAGTTTTGAAAATTTTGATGGAGAAAAAAATAAAAATATGCATGGATTTGTAAGCTTTTTTTTAATTTCGAACGTAAGTATAAATAAATTTATATGTTGAATTTTTATTTAAATTTACAATCGCACCTTAAAATTTTTTGAAAAAAGTTATTCTTGAATTTTATATTATAACTTTTCACATGTAACATGAAAAAAATATAAAAAATTCAAATCATTGAGAATAAAATTGAAAATTCTATGTAGCCAAATCATTATAAATAATTTACACATTATTTTGAATATGATCTATCTGAACTTTAAGATTCAAGATTCTCTCTTGTTTTGTGACGATTTATATACGTGCCTAAGACAACAGCACAATTCAATTAGGTTTTCGTGATTCAATACAAAATATTACTTTAATAAAATTGGAGCAATAAATTTTAATAAATGGACCAAAAAATTCGTTAACTGTTGTTTTTAGAGAATCGGTTATGATTGTTGTTCGAATGTGAATTTGAGATTTTATCCTATCAGAGTGTTTGTGTGGCTCGACTGTGAATTGTTGTGTGGTTTTGTTTGTGTGAAGTTTAGTTTTAACCCCTACAATGTCTATGGATCACTTCCGTTTTTTAATTTTAGTCTTTGTATTTGTGACACAGATTTTTTGATCTCGTTTGTTTTTTTGGAAAAACAAATTTACAAACACCATTGCCAAATGAGGAAGTATTCAAGGTTTATTAAGCATACTTTAAAATAATAATATAATCAAAGAATATTTATTACCTAATGAGGAAACATTTTTTTTTATTTGAAATATGAAAGTAGCCACCTGTGATTTTGTCTGTATTTGTTAGGATTATTAAAATATGGTGTCATTATGAGAATTACATAGATTATTAGTTAGCCTAAACAGAAGGACTTATTATGTAATTAATAAAACGATGCCTCGTGTAGGATTTAAGACTTTAAATACCTTCTAATCTTTCATTAGAGGATGAATATCCATTATGTTATATCATTTTTTTTATTGCTTTTTAATAAACTTTTGACATTTGAGAAAAAACTCATTCTTTAAATATGGCTAATTTCACATTATGAGCTTACGCCTTCTGGAGATAGTGAATCTAGATGTATTAAAAGTTGGTACTTAGGAGCTTCACGGTGGGGATTCGTGATGTGTTTGTGTGGCTCGAAATCGAAAAAAGTTTGAATCTTTGTTCATTTTTTGGTTCGTTACATTTTATGTATGAACGAGGTTAGAAAAATTTCATTGAATTGCTATGGATTTGTGTTATGTGATACGGATTTGAGTGTTAGATTATGATTAGATGACAATTTAAGTGTTTGATTGTTAATTAAAGATCAAATTGATGATGAATTGATGGATTTTTTGATCATTTGTGACATGAGGAAATACATTCAAGAACGAGGTTTCTAAATTTTCTTGTTTGATCATAATTCATTAGGTTTGATTCAAGGATTGCGTTAGATTTGATTCATTTGTGGGATTATTGGTGATTACACGTTGCTATTGGAATCAATTGATGGTGGATTTGGTGTTCTTCTATGCGACGTGACATATATCACATGAACGAGGTTTTTAGTTTTTTTCAACTGATCAAGATTAAGATGTTAGATTCGTTCTTGGTGATAGTTGGAAGAATTATGGTTAGATTACTCAATTGCAAACAAGGATTGAAGATTGAGGTGTTAGAAAGTTGTTAATTGTGCTTAATTGTGATTATTGGTGATTGAGGGTAGTTGAATACTCAATTATTGGTAGAGTTTGATGATTCTTTCTAAAAGGTTCTAGAAGGTTATGGTTACGAAGGTGTTACAAAGTTGTTACAAAGTGGAGAGTTTATTATAAAATGGTTACCATACTCATTTGCTTACAAGGTTTGGAGAACGAGGCTTCAAAGCGGTTACAACACTCATTTTCAAGATTGAGTATTCATCTTCGTGAAACCTCGTTCATCATTCGTTGACTTTGGAAGAAAACCTCTTTTGATTACTCATTTTACACGTATGACTTCTACACTACTCAATTGGTCATTTGGTCTTCAACCTCAATTAAGTCTTTAAGTGGGAAACCCCAATTAATTCTTTTACAAAACCTCATTTGGATCCACTACTTCAACCTCATTTGATGAAAACCTCATTTTTGACATAAAGGATGAAGTATACTTTTCAAAGGGAAAACATCTATCCTCTTTTGTTACTAGTGTTTGGGAACCTCTATTGGAACATCAACTCAAACCTCAACTGGAAAATTATCTCGAACCTCAATTGGAATTCGGTTAAAACCTCATTTTCTATTCTTTACACGTGAAGTATTCGGCTTATTTGGGATTCTACATCGAATCTCGTTTGGGATTTTGTTATAGTACCTCATTTAGGATTCTGTCTTCCTTTATATCGGTATCATATACTCGAGATAGGTGGGAAATCCCCATTTTGTGACAGGTGGCAACTTGACCTCTATAGTAAGGACAGAACGGCTTGTGCCCAATCAAACATCACCAATCATAAAAATTCACCTGAATCGTGGACCTAAAGCTGAACCGATGAAGGACTCTTTCCGTGGTTAAAGCAAGTATGCTTTTCAAGCTTTTTCCTTACTCTTACTAAAGCAGGCATAAGCAAAACTCTCTATTTGGCTTTTCACTGAAACTAATACGTCTAAATATAATGTAGGTGCTTTCATGACTCACTAAACGGGGGATTAAAATCTTTACGCAGTAGAGGATTCAAAAGCATAGGACGAAGTGAATGTAGAGGACACAACATATCCAAGGGAAGGAAGAGGCTAGCAAAGCTGGTTGCAGAGGAGAACTGGTAACTTTTATGAATGTGGAGGAGTGGGGAATTTTTCTCGTTATTGTCCCAATGTTCGAACGACTGAATGCTGCTGGGGGGTGTGCAGAATAGACCAACTGAAGATGGAAGAGTGCACGTTGTGGAGCCTAGAGCCCGCGAAGCTCTAAAGGTAAGTGAAAGTCGGAAGCATTGCAGAAGCTTAAGAGAGGAGACAATTTCGTTGTCGTCAGATTGTGTGGCAACGTGAGCCAACGCCAACAGAAAGTAGGAGGAGACGGAAGGCACCTCCTTTGGATTTTCAGGCTAAACCTCATTTGGAAAAATAGTCAAAACCTTATTTAGTCTAAATTTTAAAATTCAGTTTTTAGAATTACAATTCGGAACTTTGGAAAGACAAAAAAAACAAACATCACTTATCACTTAAAAAGATCCTTATCAATGATTCACTTAAACCGTTCAAAAGGCTAGTTTTGGGATTTAACTGGAAGAAATGTCTACGGGGATAATTTTTATCACACATTTGAAGTTGTAGCGGAATTTCACGGGTGTGTGGTCTTATCATATCTTATAAGTCGGGGTTGGTTGGATGAAGAATTTTAAAATAAATTTTTCAAGCCAGGGGCGGACCCAGAATTTTTTAGAAAGTGTTGCATAAAACAATTGTTGGAGTAACTAAAGTTACACCATAAGAAACGAAAGTAGCAAAAAATATTTTGGGGTTGCACATACAAAAAATGACAGTTTTGAACTCTTTTTTCACCTTGTGACCTAAAATCGGGTGTAGCCCGTGCCACGCCTGAAACTTATTTAAGTCCATCCTTGCTTCTAACCGATGTTGATTAAGACTTGACAAATCTAGCAATGTGTGATCTACAAACGCAGAAGTTGGTGCTTAATGCGCACATTTGCTATCACTTAAAGGAGTTACATTATAGTGCTCAGTGTCTCAATTACTTGAGGACTTGTCAAGAGACTTAGGTCTACTTATACTTAAAGGAATTATGTTGTAGTATTCAGTATACGTTTGGAGTCACATGGAGAGTACAAGACATAAGACACAAGTTTAGGTTATTCTACTTCACCATCAAGTTTGTTATACTGGGTTTTCTCTATCATTGGTCATTACAGATAGCCGACATAATAAGAGGTTGTAAATGAATTAGTCAGAAGGAAAAGAATAGTTATTTTTTATTGGCAGTCGATTCTCACGGGAAAATTTTCAGCATTAAACGGACTTATGCTACTTCACACATGATCATATTATCGAATATTCAGGCATACACAGGATATGATTATTTTGATGGTATCTAATATAATCAGAGGGAAGATATATGTGCTTGCCTTTGCTTTCTGACTTCCTTCGGTTATTTTCTCCTTTGGATTGAATATTTCGATAGATTGCAACAATCAGGGGGAAGAAATATGCACATCCGTGACTTAATTGACTTTGGTGTCAAAATTTTGACTTCTACGGGTTGTTTTGTGTGAAGTATGTACATACGTGAGAAGATCTTGTTGATTTCTTGCATGTATCTCTGAACGGATTTGTTGCTTATCCTCAATAAAGAAGTTAGATTTGCTACTAAGAAGTGTTTAATCCATCTTCTACAAATTCAAATTTCGTTGCGTGCTTAACCTGCTATAATTAGAAGATATGTCAACTACATTAAAGTTTTAAATCTTCTTTAAATGGTTGTCTGTTTGGGGGGAAGTTGATTCAAAACTTCAACAAAAATAAGTAGATGAAGAAAGTTGATTAAAGACATGCAGTATGAAGTGAGAGAAGTTAACTTAGTTTATACAGATTACATTGTATTATCTGCAAGTAAAGGAAAGATTCAAGCTGGAGTACATGTTGAAAACTGCAGATATCTTTAGCTTTGGAAGAACTTTGGAATGCTTTTACTTATATGTGTACTTGTAGAATACTTTATAAGTAATCCCGTATGCCACCACATGGGTGAAAGAATTGTTAGAGTATAAAAATGCGGTGTCATGTATGTAATTACACTATATTATATTAGCCTAAAACACAATGTACTAAAACTAATTGTAATTATAAAAAATTGCCTTTCGTCTAGGACTATATAATAAACACCCTCGAATCTTCATATAGAAGGGAGAAAGCTCCCATTATGTATATTTCATATATTTTTATTCTTTTTGATAAAACCTTTGAAATTGAGAGAAAAACCTCATTCTCCCAAATATGGCCAATACACCATATGACCTTTCCCGACCTCTCGAGATAGTGAAAAACATCATTCTCTCCTCTAATTGCTCTTTCACAAATAGCCGAGGGATGCTCAAAGGTATACATATTGTTGTGACCTCAGTCGGGTTTTATTAGCTAAAACGATTTAGTTGCGTATTATTCTATGTGGTTGTGTTTTATGGATGATTGTGATGTAGGTGATGATAATTTTTTTTTGGAACAACTGGTGTCTATTGTTTCGAATTAATTATAGGATCCTCACCCATCTGCGAGATAGGCTGCTATTAACTCGACCAGTCAATTGGCAACAGATTTAGGTCCAAACTTGCAAGTTCAGTTTCACAGAAAAGTGTTTCCAGTTCTAGCTGGTACCATGGACAGCTTTAATAATCCCTGAGTTCAGGTTAGTAGTTGTTGGGAAAATAGATTGTAACAGACTTAATACTGGTAGTATAACAGTTAAGTCTGGTAGTTATAGTTAGTTCTGTTGGTATTGAGTTAATATGGCTAGAGTTATAAGTTGATGTCGGGCTAGTACTAAGTCTTGTACTGGTAGAGTATAACAGTACTAAAGTTAGTACTGGTCATGTGAGTGTCTGTTTATAGTTAAGTTTGTTATCAAATGATAGTAATAGTTTTATCTTAGAGATATTTTAGGAAAGGATGAGTATTTTCCTTTTACCAGTTTGTAAAGCCAATTACGGTTTTCCTTGGTGTATTAGAGGAACCCTATGGCACAATGATCTATGTACTGTGAGTATTGAAAATCAAATGAAAGCTAGAGGCTTAATTAGTATTTTAGTATTATCGTTTCTTCTTTACTCTTGTGTTAAGATTCCGCATTAACACTTGATAATTCATAGTCAGTGTCTCTCATATAGTTGATTTGGATTTATCCAAGTTATCTATAGTCTTACAAAGGCTAGTCAGATCCTAAACCAAGGACCTACAAGTGGTATCAGAGCCTTTAGAGGGACTCTGAGAAAGAAGAATCAATAGAACCACAAACAACAAACTACACTCTCCTACAAAATGTCACAACCTGCCAATGATGATTTCTCACAACATCTCAGTGATGGTGAAGAATCAAACCATGAAGATGCATCAGACACTGGTGCTGCACCTAAACAACCACAACCAATGATTCCCCAAACTACTGCTATCTCAAATATCAAACTCCCAATTCTGAAGAAGGAGGAGTATGATATATGGGCAATGGAGATGGAGCATTACCTTGAGTACATTGACAATGAGGTATGGAAGGTAATTCAGAATGGTAACTCCAAGAAGAGAATTTCAATTGGAAAGGATGGTGTTGTTCGAGTACTTTCACCAGTTACTGCTGCAGAGATTCAAGCTGTTGAAAAGGAGAGGAAGGCAAAGAATATTTTGTTGATGGCCATTCCTAAAGAACATATGAGAAGATTTCATGGAATGGATGATGCTAAAGAAATCTGGGAAGCCATCAGAACTAGGTTTGGTGGTAATGCTAATTCAAAGAAAATGCAAAAGGCTGTTTTCAAACAACAGTTTGAAGCATTTAGAATATCCAATTCTGAAGGACTAGAAAAAGGATATGACAGGTTTCAACAGTTACTATCTCAATTGGAAGCTCATGGTGCTGAAGTATCTACAGAAGATGCAAATCATAAATTTCTTAGATCTTTGCCGTCAGCATGGTCTAATCTGGCAATGACTATGAGAACTAATCCTGAGATTGATAATTTATCAATTGATGATTTGTACAATAACCTTAGAGTTTTTGAGCAAGAAATTCAGGGTGCTTCAAAAACATCTTCAAGTGCTCAAAATGTTGCTTTTGTTTCACAAA